>CAXAJV010001070.1:25000-87500 GCA_963969225.1 Xylocopa violacea | reverse complement strand
CAGAAACGTAAAAAATATCCTCACCGAAATGTAGGAAGCGATGCGTCCGGAGATTTGAAAAATATTCCTACCGAGAGGTCGGAAGCGACATGACCGTGAAATTGTAAAATATTCCCACCGAGAGGTCGGAAGCGACATGACCGTGAAATTGTAAAATATTCCCACCGAGAGGTCGGAAGCGACATGACCGGGAACTTGGAAAATATTCGCGCCGAGCGGTCGGAAGCGACACGGCGGGGAACTTAGAAAATATTCGCGCCGAGCGGTCGGAAGCGACACACGGCGGGGAACTTAGAAAATATTCGCGCCGAGCGGTCGGAAGCGACACGACCGGGGACTTTGAAAATATTCGCGCCGAGAGGTCGGAAGCGACACGGCCGGGGACTTTGAAAATATTCGCGCCGAGAGGTCGGAAGCGACACGGCGGGGAACTTTGAAAATATTCGCACCGTGCGATCAGGTTGTATTAGGTTAGGTTATATTATGTTATATATATATATATATATATATATATATATATATATATATATATATATATAATATTCGCACCAAGAGGTCGGGACCGATACGTTCAGAAACGTAAAAAATATCCTCACCGAAATGTAGGAAGCGATGCGTCCGGAGATTTGAAAAATATTCCTACCGAGAGGTCGGAAGCGACATGACCGTGAAATTGTAAAATATTCCCACCGAGAGGTCGGAAGCGACATGACCGTGAAATTGTAAAATATTCCCACCGAGAGGTCGGAAGCGACATGACCGGGAACTTGGAAAATATTCGCGCCGAGCGGTCGGAAGCGACACGGCGGGGAACTTAGAAAATATTCGCGCCGAGCGGTCGGAAGCGACACGGCGGGGAACTTAGAAAATATTCGCGCCGAGCGGTCGGAAGCGACACGACCGGGGACTTTGAAAATATTCGCGCCGAGAGGTCGGAAGCGACACGGCCGGGGACTTTGAAAATATTCGCGCCGAGAGGTCGGAAGCGACACGGCGGGGAACTTTGAAAATATTCGCACCGTGCGATCAGGTTGTATTAGGTTAGGTTATATTATGTTATATATATATATATATATATATATATATATATACATATATATATATAATATTCGCACCAAGAGGTCGGGACCGATACGTTCAGAAACGTAAAAAATATCCTCACCGAAATGTAGGAAGCGATGCGTCCGGAGATTTGAAAAATATTCCTACCGAGAGGTCGGAAGCGACATGACCGTGAAATTGTAAAATATTCCCACCGAGAGGTCGGAAGCGACATGACCGTGAAATTGTAAAATATTCCCACCGAGAGGTCGGAAGCGACATGACCGGGAACTTGGAAAATATTCGCGCCGAGCGGTCGGAAGCGACACGGCGGGGAACTTAGAAAATATTCGCGCCGAGCGGTCGGAAGCGACACGGCGGGGAACTTAGAAAATATTCGCGCCGAGCGGTCGGAAGCGACACGACCGGGGACTTTGAAAATATTCGCGCCGAGAGGTCGGAAGCGACACGGCCGGGGACTTTGAAAATATTCGCGCCGAGAGGTCGGAAGCGACACGGCGGGGAACTTTGAAAATATTCGCACCGTGCGATCAGGTTGTATTAGGTTAGGTTATATTATGTTATATATATATATATATATATATATATATATATATATACATATATATATATAATATTCGCACCAAGAGGTCGGGACCGATACGTTCAGAAACGTAAAAAATATCCTCACCGAAATGTAGGAAGCGATGCGTCCGGAGATTTGAAAAATATTCCTACCGAGAGGTCGGAAGCGACATGACCGTGAAATTGTAAAATATTCCCACCGAGAGGTCGGAAGCGACATGACCGTGAAATTGTAAAATATTCCCACCGAGAGGTCGGAAGCGACATGACCGGGAACTTGGAAAATATTCGCGCCGAGCGGTCGGAAGCGACACGGCGGGGAACTTAGAAAATATTCGCGCCGAGCGGTCGGAAGCGACACGGCGGGGAACTTAGAAAATATTCGCGCCGAGCGGTCGGAAGCGACACGACCGGGGACTTTGAAAATATTCGCGCCGAGAGGTCGGAAGCGACACGGCCGGGGACTTTGAAAATATTCGCGCCGAGAGGTCGGAAGCGACACGGCGGGGAACTTTGAAAATATTCGCACCGTGCGATCAGGTTGTATTAGGTTAGGTTATATTATGTTATATATATATATATATATATATATATATATATATATATACATATATATATATAATATTCGCACCAAGAGGTCGGGACCGATACGTTCAGAAACGTAAAAAATATCCTCACCGAAATGTAGGAAGCGATGCGTCCGGAGATTTGAAAAATATTCCTACCGAGAGGTCGGAAGCGACATGACCGTGAAATTGTAAAATATTCCCACCGAGAGGTCGGAAGCGACATGACCGTGAAATTGTAAAATATTCCCACCGAGAGGTCGGAAGCGACATGACCGGGAACTTGGAAAATATTCGCGCCGAGCGGTCGGAAGCGACACGGCGGGGAACTTAGAAAATATTCGCGCCGAGCGGTCGGAAGCGACACGGCGGGGAACTTAGAAAATATTCGCGCCGAGCGGTCGGAAGCGACACGACCGGGGACTTTGAAAATATTCGCGCCGAGAGGTCGGAAGCGACACGGCCGGGGACTTTGAAAATATTCGCGCCGAGAGGTCGGAAGCGACACGGCGGGGAACTTTGAAAATATTCGCACCGTGCGATCAGGTTGTATTAGGTTAGGTTATATTATGTTATATATATATATATATATATATATATATATATATATATATATATATATAATATTCGCACCAAGAGGTCGGGACCGATACGTTCAGAAACGTAAAAAATATCCTCACCGAAATGTAGGAAGCGATGCGTCCGGAGATTTGAAAAATATTCCTACCGAGAGGTCGGAAGCGACATGACCGTGAAATTGTAAAATATTCCCACCGAGAGGTCGGAAGCGACATGACCGTGAAATTGTAAAATATTCCCACCGAGAGGTCGGAAGCGACATGACCGGGAACTTGGAAAATATTCGCGCCGAGCGGTCGGAAGCGACACGGCGGGGAACTTAGAAAATATTCGCGCCGAGCGGTCGGAAGCGACACGGCGGGGAACTTAGAAAATATAGAAAATATTCGCGCCGAGCGGTCGGAAGCGACACGACCGGGGACTTTGAAAATATTCGCGCCGAGAGGTCGGAAGCGACACGGCCGGGGACTTTGAAAATATTCGCGCCGAGAGGTCGGAAGCGACACGGCGGGGAACTTTGAAAATATTCGCACCGTGCGATCAGGTTGTATTAGGTTAGGTTATATTATGTTATATATATATATATATATATATATATATATATATATACATATATATATATAATATTCGCACCAAGAGGTCGGGACCGATACGTTCAGAAACGTAAAAAATATCCTCACCGAAATGTAGGAAGCGATGCGTCCGGAGATTTGAAAAATATTCCTACCGAGAGGTCGGAAGCGACATGACCGTGAAATTGTAAAATATTCCCACCGAGAGGTCGGAAGCGACATGACCGTGAAATTGTAAAATATTCCCACCGAGAGGTCGGAAGCGACATGACCGGGAACTTGGAAAATATTCGCGCCGAGCGGTCGGAAGCGACACGGCGGGGAACTTAGAAAATATTCGCGCCGAGCGGTCGGAAGCGACACGGCGGGGAACTTAGAAAATATTCGCGCCGAGCGGTCGGAAGCGACACGACCGGGGACTTTGAAAATATTCGCGCCGAGAGGTCGGAAGCGACACGGCCGGGGACTTTGAAAATATTCGCGCCGAGAGGTCGGAAGCGACACGGCGGGGAACTTTGAAAATATTCGCACCGTGCGATCAGGTTGTATTAGGTTAGGTTATATTATGTTATATATATATATATATATATATATATATATATATATACATATATATATATAATATTCGCACCAAGAGGTCGGGACCGATACGTTCAGAAACGTAAAAAATATCCTCACCGAAATGTAGGAAGCGATGCGTCCGGAGATTTGAAAAATATTCCTACCGAGAGGTCGGAAGCGACATGACCGTGAAATTGTAAAATATTCCCACCGAGAGGTCGGAAGCGACATGACCGTGAAATTGTAAAATATTCCCACCGAGAGGTCGGAAGCGACATGACCGGGAACTTGGAAAATATTCGCGCCGAGCGGTCGGAAGCGACACGGCGGGGAACTTAGAAAATATTCGCGCCGAGCGGTCGGAAGCGACACGGCGGGGAACTTAGAAAATATTCGCGCCGAGCGGTCGGAAGCGACACGACCGGGGACTTTGAAAATATTCGCGCCGAGAGGTCGGAAGCGACACGGCCGGGGACTTTGAAAATATTCGCGCCGAGAGGTCGGAAGCGACACGGCGGGGAACTTTGAAAATATTCGCACCGTGCGATCAGGTTGTATTAGGTTAGGTTATATTATGTTATATATATATATATATATATATATATATATATATATATATATATATAATATTCGCACCAAGAGGTCGGGACCGATACGTTCAGAAACGTAAAAAATATCCTCACCGAAATGTAGGAAGCGATGCGTCCGGAGATTTGAAAAATATTCCTACCGAGAGGTCGGAAGCGACATGACCGTGAAATTGTAAAATATTCCCACCGAGAGGTCGGAAGCGACATGACCGTGAAATTGTAAAATATTCCCACCGAGAGGTCGGAAGCGACATGACCGGGAACTTAGAAAATATTCGCGCCGAGCGGTCGGAAGCGACACGGCGGGGAACTTAGAAAATATTCGCGCCGAGCGGTCGGAAGCGACACGACTGGGAATTTAGAAAATATTCGCACCGAGCGACCAGGTTGCATTAGGTTAGGTTATCTTATGTTATATACATAATATTCGCACCGAGAAGTAGGAGTAGACACGCCCGGCTTTCTGTAAAATAATACCACCGAGAGGTTAGGTTGGGTTAGGTTAGGTTATATTACGTTCTACATATATAATGTTCGCACCGAGAAGTACGGACCGGCACGACCGGGAACTTGGAAATTGTTCGCACCGCGCGGGCGGAAGCGACACGACCGGGAACTTAGAAACGCGCCGAGCGGTCGGGACCGACACGACCGGGGACTTAGAAAATATTCGCGCCGAGCGGTCGGGACCGACACGACCGGGGACTTTGAAAATATTCGCGCCGAGCGGTCGGGACCGACACGACCGGGGACTTTGAAAATATTCGCGCCGAGCGGTCGGGACCGACACGACCGGGGACTTTGAAAATATTCGCGCCGAGAGGTCGGAAGCGACACGGCGGGGAACTTTGAAAATATTCGCACCGTGCGATCAGGTTGTATTAGGTTAGGTTATATTATGTTATATATATATATATATATATATATATATATATATATATATATATATATATATATATATATATATTCGCACCAAGAGGTCGGGACCGATACGTTCAGAAACGTAAAAAATATCCTCACCGAAATGTAGGAAGCGATGCGTCCGGAGATTTGAAAAATATTCCTACCGAGAGGTCGGAAGCGACATGACCGTGAAATTGTAAAATATTCCCACCGAGAGGTCGGAAGCGACATGACCGTGAAATTGTAAAATATTCCCACCGAGAGGTCGGAAGCGACATGACCGGGAACTTGGAAAATATTCGCGCCGAGCGGTCGGAAGCGACACGGCGGGGAACTTAGAAAATATTCGCGCCGAGCGGTCGGAAGCGACACGGCGGGGAACTTAGAAAATATTCGCGCCGAGCGGTCGGAAGCGACACGACCGGGGACTTTGAAAATATTCGCGCCGAGAGGTCGGAAGCGACACGGCCGGGGACTTTGAAAATATTCGCGCCGAGAGGTCGGAAGCGACACGGCGGGGAACTTTGAAAATATTCGCACCGTGCGATCAGGTTGTATTAGGTTAGGTTATATTATGTTATATATATATATATATATATATATATATATATATATATACATATATATATATAATATTCGCACCAAGAAGGTCGGGACCGATACGTTCAGAAACGTAAAAAATATCCTCACCGAAATGTAGGAAGCGATGCGTCCGGAGATTTGAAAAATATTCCTACCGAGAGGTCGGAAGCGACATGACCGTGAAATTGTAAAATATTCCCACCGAGAGGTCGGAAGCGACATGACCGTGAAATTGTAAAATATTCCCACCGAGAGGTCGGAAGCGACATGACCGGGAACTTGGAAAATATTCGCGCCGAGCGGTCGGAAGCGACACGGCGGGGAACTTAGAAAATATTCGCGCCGAGCGGTCGGAAGCGACACGGCGGGGAACTTAGAAAATATTCGCGCCGAGCGGTCGGAAGCGACACGACCGGGGACTTTGAAAATATTCGCGCCGAGAGGTCGGAAGCGACACGGCCGGGGACTTTGAAAATATTCGCGCCGAGAGGTCGGAAGCGACACGGCGGGGAACTTTGAAAATATTCGCACCGTGCGATCAGGTTGTATTAGGTTAGGTTATATTATGTTATATATATATATATATATATATATATATATATATATATATATATAATATTCGCACCAAGAGGTCGGGACCGATACGTTCAGAAACGTAAAAAATATCCTCACCGAAATGTAGGAAGCGATGCGTCCGGAGATTTGAAAAATATTCCTACCGAGAGGTCGGAAGCGACATGACCGTGAAATTGTAAAATATTCCCACCGAGAGGTCGGAAGCGACATGACCGTGAAATTGTAAAATATTCCCACCGAGAGGTCGGAAGCGACATGACCGGGAACTTGGAAAATATTCGCGCCGAGCGGTCGGAAGCGACACGGCGGGGAACTTAGAAAATATTCGCGCCGAGCGGTCGGAAGCGACACGGCGGGGAACTTAGAAAATATTCGCGCCGAGCGGTCGGAAGCGACACGACCGGGGACTTTGAAAATATTCGCGCCGAGAGGTCGGAAGCGACACGGCCGGGGACTTTGAAAATATTCGCGCCGAGAGGTCGGAAGCGACACGGCGGGGAACTTTGAAAATATTCGCACCGTGCGATCAGGTTGTATTAGGTTAGGTTATATTATGTTATATATATATATATATATATATATATATATATATATACATATATATATATAATATTCGCACCAAGAGGTCGGGACCGATACGTTCAGAAACGTAAAAAATATCCTCACCGAAATGTAGGAAGCGATGCGTCCGGAGATTTGAAAAATATTCCTACCGAGAGGTCGGAAGCGACATGACCGTGAAATTGTAAAATATTCCCACCGAGAGGTCGGAAGCGACATGACCGTGAAATTGTAAAATATTCCCACCGAGAGGTCGGAAGCGACATGACCGGGAACTTGGAAAATATTCGCGCCGAGCGGTCGGAAGCGACACGGCGGGGAACTTAGAAAATATTCGCGCCGAGCGGTCGGAAGCGACACGGCGGGGAACTTAGAAAATATTCGCGCCGAGCGGTCGGAAGCGACACGACCGGGGACTTTGAAAATATTCGCGCCGAGAGGTCGGAAGCGACACGGCCGGGGACTTTGAAAATATTCGCGCCGAGAGGTCGGAAGCGACACGGCGGGGAACTTTGAAAATATTCGCACCGTGCGATCAGGTTGTATTAGGTTAGGTTATATTATGTTATATATATATATATATATATATATATATATATATATATATATATATAATATTCGCACCAAGAGGTCGGGACCGATACGTTCAGAAACGTAAAAAATATCCTCACCGAAATGTAGGAAGCGATGCGTCCGGAGATTTGAAAAATATTCCTACCGAGAGGTCGGAAGCGACATGACCGTGAAATTGTAAAATATTCCCACCGAGAGGTCGGAAGCGACATGACCGTGAAATTGTAAAATATTCCCACCGAGAGGTCGGAAGCGACATGACCGGGAACTTAGAAAATATTCGCGCCGAGCGGTCGGAAGCGACACGGCGGGGAACTTAGAAAATATTCGCGCCGAGCGGTCGGAAGCGACACGACTGGGAATTTAGAAAATATTCGCACCGAGCGACCAGGTTGCATTAGGTTAGGTTATCTTATGTTATATACATAATATTCGCACCGAGAAGTAGGAGTAGACACGCCCGGCTTTCTGTAAAATAATACCACCGAGAGGTTAGGTTGGGTTAGGTTAGGTTATATTACGTTCTACATATATAATGTTCGCACCGAGAAGTACGGACCGGCACGACCGGGAACTTGGAAATTGTTCGCACCGCGCGGGCGGAAGCGACACGACCGGGAACTTAGAAAATATTCGCGCCGAGCGGTCGGGACCGACACGACCGGGGACTTAGAAAATATTCGCGCCGAGCGGTCGGGACCGACACGACCGGGGACTTTGAAAATATTCGCGCCGAGCGGTCGGGACCGACACGACCGGGGACTTTGAAAATATTCGCGCCGAGCGGTCGGGACCGACACGACCGGGGACTTTGAAAATATTCGCGCCGAGAGGTCGGAAGCGACACGGCGGGGAACTTTGAAAATATTCGCACCGTGCGATCAGGTTGTATTAGGTTAGGTTATATTATGTTATATATATATATATATATATATATATATATATATATATATATATATATATATATATATATAATATTCGCACCAAGAGGTCGGGACCGATACGTTCAGAAACGTAAAAAATATCCTCACCGAAATGTAGGAAGCGATGCGTCCGGAGATTTGAAAAATATTCCTACCGAGAGGTCGGAAGCGACATGACCGTGAAATTGTAAAATATTCCCACCGAGAGGTCGGAAGCGACATGACCGTGAAATTGTAAAATATTCCCACCGAGAGGTCGGAAGCGACATGACCGGGAACTTGGAAAATATTCGCGCCGAGCGGTCGGAAGCGACACGGCGGGGAACTTAGAAAATATTCGCGCCGAGCGGTCGGAAGCGACACGGCGGGGAACTTAGAAAATATTCGCGCCGAGCGGTCGGAAGCGACACGACCGGGGACTTTGAAAATATTCGCGCCGAGAGGTCGGAAGCGACACGGCCGGGGACTTTGAAAATATTCGCGCCGAGAGGTCGGAAGCGACACGGCGGGGAACTTTGAAAATATTCGCACCGTGCGATCAGGTTGTATTAGGTTAGGTTATATTATGTTATATATATATATATATATATATATATATATATATATATATATACATATATATATATAATATTCGCACCAAGAGGTCGGGACCGATACGTTCAGAAACGTAAAAAATATCCTCACCGAAATGTAGGAAGCGATGCGTCCGGAGATTTGAAAAATATTCCTACCGAGAGGTCGGAAGCGACATGACCGTGAAATTGTAAAATATTCCCACCGAGAGGTCGGAAGCGACATGACCGTGAAATTGTAAAATATTCCCACCGAGAGGTCGGAAGCGACATGACCGGGAACTTGGAAAATATTCGCGCCGAGCGGTCGGAAGCGACACGGCGGGGAACTTAGAAAATATTCGCGCCGAGCGGTCGGAAGCGACACGGCGGGGAACTTAGAAAATATTCGCGCCGAGCGGTCGGAAGCGACACGACCGGGGACTTTGAAAATATTCGCGCCGAGAGGTCGGAAGCGACACGGCCGGGGACTTTGAAAATATTCGCGCCGAGAGGTCGGAAGCGACACGGCGGGGAACTTTGAAAATATTCGCACCGTGCGATCAGGTTGTATTAGGTTAGGTTATATTATGTTATATATATATATATATATATATATATATATATATATACATATATATATATAATATTCGCACCAAGAGGTCGGGACCGATACGTTCAGAAACGTAAAAAATATCCTCACCGAAATGTAGGAAGCGATGCGTCCGGAGATTTGAAAAATATTCCTACCGAGAGGTCGGAAGCGACATGACCGTGAAATTGTAAAATATTCCCACCGAGAGGTCGGAAGCGACATGACCGTGAAATTGTAAAATATTCCCACCGAGAGGTCGGAAGCGACATGACCGGGAACTTGGAAAATATTCGCGCCGAGCGGTCGGAAGCGACACGGCGGGGAACTTAGAAAATATTCGCGCCGAGCGGTCGGAAGCGACACGGCGGGGAACTTAGAAAATATTCGCGCCGAGCGGTCGGAAGCGACACGACCGGGGACTTTGAAAATATTCGCGCCGAGAGGTCGGAAGCGACACGGCCGGGGACTTTGAAAATATTCGCGCCGAGAGGTCGGAAGCGACACGGCGGGGAACTTTGAAAATATTCGCACCGTGCGATCAGGTTGTATTAGGTTAGGTTATATTATGTTATATATATATATATATATATATATATATATATATATATATATATATATATATATAATATTCGCACCAAGAGGTCGGGACCGATACGTTCAGAAACGTAAAAAATATCCTCACCGAAATGTAGGAAGCGATGCGTCCGGAGATTTGAAAAATATTCCTACCGAGAGGTCGGAAGCGACATGACCGTGAAATTGTAAAATATTCCCACCGAGAGGTCGGAAGCGACATGACCGTGAAATTGTAAAATATTCCCACCGAGAGGTCGGAAGCGACATGACCGGGAACTTGGAAAATATTCGCGCCGAGCGGTCGGAAGCGACACGGCGGGGAACTTAGAAAATATTCGCGCCGAGCGGTCGGAAGCGACACGGCGGGGAACTTAGAAAATATTCGCGCCGAGCGGTCGGAAGCGACACGACTGGGAATTTAGAAAATATTCGCACCGAGCGACCAGGTTGCATTAGGTTAGGTTATCTTATGTTATATACATAATATTCGCACCGAGAAGTAGGAGTAGACACGCCCGGCTTTCTGTAAAATAATACCACCGAGAGGTTAGGTTGGGTTAGGTTAGGTTATATTACGTTCTACATATATAATGTTCGCACCGAGAAGTACGGACCGGCACGACCGGGAACTTGGAAATTGTTCGCACCGCGCGGGCGGAAGCGACACGACCGGGAACTTAGAAAATATTCGCGCCGAGCGGTCGGGACCGACACGACCGGGGACTTAGAAAATATTCGCGCCGAGCGGTCGGGACCGACACGACCGGGGACTTTGAAAATATTCGCGCCGAGCGGTCGGGACCGACACGACCGGGGACTTTGAAAATATTCGCGCCGAGCGGTCGGGACCGACACGACCGGGGACTTTGAAAATATTCGCGCCGAGAGGTCGGAAGCGACACGGCGGGGAACTTTGAAAATATTCGCACCGTGCGATCA
Organism: Xylocopa violacea; assembly: GCA_963969225.1. Taxonomy (NCBI): domain Eukaryota; kingdom Metazoa; phylum Arthropoda; class Insecta; order Hymenoptera; family Apidae; genus Xylocopa; species Xylocopa violacea. The sequence goes on along the minus strand of CAXAJV010001070.1, from coordinate 76,227 downwards.
GGTTGTATTAGGTTAGGTTATATTATGTTATATATATATATATATATATATATATATATATATATATATATATATATATATATATATATATATTCGCACCAAGAGGTCGGGACCGATACGTTCAGAAACGTAAAAAATATCCTCACCGAAATGTAGGAAGCGATGCGTCCGGAGATTTGAAAAATATTCCTACCGAGAGGTCGGAAGCGACATGACCGTGAAATTGTAAAATATTCCCACCGAGAGGTCGGAAGCGACATGACCGTGAAATTGTAAAATATTCCCACCGAGAGGTCGGAAGCGACATGACCGGGAACTTGGAAAATATTCGCGCCGAGCGGTCGGAAGCGACACGGCGGGGAACTTAGAAAATATTCGCGCCGAGCGGTCGGAAGCGACACGGCGGGGAACTTAGAAAATATTCGCGCCGAGCGGTCGGAAGCGACACGACCGGGGACTTTGAAAATATTCGCGCCGAGAGGTCGGAAGCGACACGGCCGGGGACTTTGAAAATATTCGCGCCGAGAGGTCGGAAGCGACACGGCGGGGAACTTTGAAAATATTCGCACCGTGCGATCAGGTTGTATTAGGTTAGGTTATATTATGTTATATATATATATATATATATATATATATATATATATATATACATATATATATATAATATTCGCACCAAGAGGTCGGGACCGATACGTTCAGAAACGTAAAAAATATCCTCACCGAAATGTAGGAAGCGATGCGTCCGGAGATTTGAAAAATATTCCTACCGAGAGGTCGGAAGCGACATGACCGTGAAATTGTAAAATATTCCCACCGAGAGGTCGGAAGCGACATGACCGTGAAATTGTAAAATATTCCCACCGAGAGGTCGGAAGCGACATGACCGGGAACTTGGAAAATATTCGCGCCGAGCGGTCGGAAGCGACACGGCGGGGAACTTAGAAAATATTCGCGCCGAGCGGTCGGAAGCGACACGGCGGGGAACTTAGAAAATATTCGCGCCGAGCGGTCGGAAGCGACACGACCGGGGACTTTGAAAATATTCGCGCCGAGAGGTCGGAAGCGACACGGCCGGGGACTTTGAAAATATTCGCGCCGAGAGGTCGGAAGCGACACGGCGGGGAACTTTGAAAATATTCGCACCGTGCGATCAGGTTGTATTAGGTTAGGTTATATTATGTTATATATATATATATATATATATATATATATATATATATACATATATATATATAATATTCGCACCAAGAGGTCGGGACCGATACGTTCAGAAACGTAAAAAATATCCTCACCGAAATGTAGGAAGCGATGCGTCCGGAGATTTGAAAAATATTCCTACCGAGAGGTCGGAAGCGACATGACCGTGAAATTGTAAAATATTCCCACCGAGAGGTCGGAAGCGACATGACCGTGAAATTGTAAAATATTCCCACCGAGAGGTCGGAAGCGACATGACCGGGAACTTGGAAAATATTCGCGCCGAGCGGTCGGAAGCGACACGGCGGGGAACTTAGAAAATATTCGCGCCGAGCGGTCGGAAGCGACACGGCGGGGAACTTAGAAAATATTCGCGCCGAGCGGTCGGAAGCGACACGACCGGGGACTTTGAAAATATTCGCGCCGAGAGGTCGGAAGCGACACGGCCGGGGACTTTGAAAATATTCGCGCCGAGAGGTCGGAAGCGACACGGCGGGGAACTTTGAAAATATTCGCACCGTGCGATCAGGTTGTATTAGGTTAGGTTATATTATGTTATATATATATATATATATATATATATATATATATATATATATATATATATATATATAATATTCGCACCAAGAGGTCGGGACCGATACGTTCAGAAACGTAAAAAATATCCTCACCGAAATGTAGGAAGCGATGCGTCCGGAGATTTGAAAAATATTCCTACCGAGAGGTCGGAAGCGACATGACCGTGAAATTGTAAAATATTCCCACCGAGAGGTCGGAAGCGACATGACCGTGAAATTGTAAAATATTCCCACCGAGAGGTCGGAAGCGACATGACCGGGAACTTGGAAAATATTCGCGCCGAGCGGTCGGAAGCGACACGGCGGGGAACTTAGAAAATATTCGCGCCGAGCGGTCGGAAGCGACACGGCGGGGAACTTAGAAAATATTCGCGCCGAGCGGTCGGAAGCGACACGACCGGGGACTTTGAAAATATTCGCGCCGAGAGGTCGGAAGCGACACGGCCGGGGACTTTGAAAATATTCGCGCCGAGAGGTCGGAAGCGACACGGCGGGGAACTTTGAAAATATTCGCACCGTGCGATCAGGTTGTATTAGGTTAGGTTATATTATGTTATATATATATATATATATATATATATATATATATATATATATATATATATAATATTCGCACCAAGAGGTCGGGACCGATACGTTCAGAAACGTAAAAAATATCCTCACCGAAATGTAGGAAGCGATGCGTCCGGAGATTTGAAAAATATTCCTACCGAGAGGTCGGAAGCGACATGACCGTGAAATTGTAAAATATTCCCACCGAGAGGTCGGAAGCGACATGACCGTGAAATTGTAAAATATTCCCACCGAGAGGTCGGAAGCGACATGACCGGGAACTTGGAAAATATTCGCGCCGAGCGGTCGGAAGCGACACGGCGGGGAACTTAGAAAATATTCGCGCCGAGCGGTCGGAAGCGACACGGCGGGGAACTTAGAAAATATTCGCGCCGAGCGGTCGGAAGCGACACGACCGGGGACTTTGAAAATATTCGCGCCGAGAGGTCGGAAGCGACACGGCCGGGGACTTTGAAAATATTCGCGCCGAGAGGTCGGAAGCGACACGGCGGGGAACTTTGAAAATATTCGCACCGTGCGATCAGGTTGTATTAGGTTAGGTTATATTATGTTATATATATATATATATATATATATATATATATATACATATATATATATAATATTCGCACCAAGAGGTCGGGACCGATACGTTCAGAAACGTAAAAAATATCCTCACCGAAATGTAGGAAGCGATGCGTCCGGAGATTTGAAAAATATTCCTACCGAGAGGTCGGAAGCGACATGACCGTGAAATTGTAAAATATTCCCACCGAGAGGTCGGAAGCGACATGACCGTGAAATTGTAAAATATTCCCACCGAGAGGTCGGAAGCGACATGACCGGGAACTTGGAAAATATTCGCGCCGAGCGGTCGGAAGCGACACGGCGGGGAACTTAGAAAATATTCGCGCCGAGCGGTCGGAAGCGACACGGCGGGGAACTTAGAAAATATTCGCGCCGAGCGGTCGGAAGCGACACGACCGGGGACTTTGAAAATATTCGCGCCGAGAGGTCGGAAGCGACACGGCCGGGGACTTTGAAAATATTCGCGCCGAGAGGTCGGAAGCGACACGGCGGGGAACTTTGAAAATATTCGCACCGTGCGATCAGGTTGTATTAGGTTAGGTTATATTATGTTATATATATATATATATATATATATATATATATATATATATATATATAATATTCGCACCAAGAGGTCGGGACCGATACGTTCAGAAACGTAAAAAATATCCTCACCGAAATGTAGGAAGCGATGCGTCCGGAGATTTGAAAAATATTCCTACCGAGAGGTCGGAAGCGACATGACCGTGAAATTGTAAAATATTCCCACCGAGAGGTCGGAAGCGACATGACCGTGAAATTGTAAAATATTCCCACCGAGAGGTCGGAAGCGACATGACCGGGAACTTAGAAAATATTCGCGCCGAGCGGTCGGAAGCGACACGGCGGGGAACTTAGAAAATATTCGCGCCGAGCGGTCGGAAGCGACACGACTGGGAATTTAGAAAATATTCGCACCGAGCGACCAGGTTGCATTAGGTTAGGTTATCTTATGTTATATACATAATATTCGCACCGAGAAGTAGGAGTAGACACGCCCGGCTTTCTGTAAAATAATACCACCGAGAGGTTAGGTTGGGTTAGGTTAGGTTATATTACGTTCTACATATATAATGTTCGCACCGAGAAGTACGGACCGGCACGACCGGGAACTTGGAAATTGTTCGCACCGCGCGGGCGGAAGCGACACGACCGGGAACTTAGAAAATATTCGCGCCGAGCGGTCGGGACCGACACGACCGGGGACTTAGAAAATATTCGCGCCGAGCGGTCGGGACCGACACGACCGGGGACTTTGAAAATATTCGCGCCGAGCGGTCGGGACCGACACGACCGGGGACTTTGAAAATATTCGCGCCGAGCGGTCGGGACCGACACGACCGGGGACTTTGAAAATATTCGCGCCGAGAGGTCGGAAGCGACACGGCGGGGAACTTTGAAAATATTCGCACCGTGCGATCAGGTTGTATTAGGTTAGGTTATATTATGTTATATATATATATATATATATATATATATATATATATATATATATATATATATATATATAATATTCGCACCAAGAGGTCGGGACCGATACGTTCAGAAACGTAAAAAATATCCTCACCGAAATGTAGGAAGCGATGCGTCCGGAGATTTGAAAAATATTCCTACCGAGAGGTCGGAAGCGACATGACCGTGAAATTGTAAAATATTCCCACCGAGAGGTCGGAAGCGACATGACCGTGAAATTGTAAAATATTCCCACCGAGAGGTCGGAAGCGACATGACCGGGAACTTGGAAAATATTCGCGCCGAGCGGTCGGAAGCGACACGGCGGGGAACTTAGAAAATATTCGCGCCGAGCGGTCGGAAGCGACACGGCGGGGAACTTAGAAAATATTCGCGCCGAGCGGTCGGAAGCGACACGACCGGGGACTTTGAAAATATTCGCGCCGAGAGGTCGGAAGCGACACGGCCGGGGACTTTGAAAATATTCGCGCCGAGAGGTCGGAAGCGACACGGCGGGGAACTTTGAAAATATTCGCACCGTGCGATCAGGTTGTATTAGGTTAGGTTATATTATGTTATATATATATATATATATATATATATATATATATATATACATATATATATATAATATTCGCACCAAGAGGTCGGGACCGATACGTTCAGAAACGTAAAAAATATCCTCACCGAAATGTAGGAAGCGATGCGTCCGGAGATTTGAAAAATATTCCTACCGAGAGGTCGGAAGCGACATGACCGTGAAATTGTAAAATATTCCCACCGAGAGGTCGGAAGCGACATGACCGTGAAATTGTAAAATATTCCCACCGAGAGGTCGGAAGCGACATGACCGGGAACTTGGAAAATATTCGCGCCGAGCGGTCGGAAGCGACACGGCGGGGAACTTAGAAAATATTCGCGCCGAGCGGTCGGAAGCGACACGGCGGGGAACTTAGAAAATATTCGCGCCGAGCGGTCGGAAGCGACACGACCGGGGACTTTGAAAATATTCGCGCCGAGAGGTCGGAAGCGACACGGCCGGGGACTTTGAAAATATTCGCGCCGAGAGGTCGGAAGCGACACGGCGGGGAACTTTGAAAATATTCGCACCGTGCGATCAGGTTGTATTAGGTTAGGTTATATTATGTTATATATATATATATATATATATATATATATATATATATATATATAATATTCGCACCAAGAGGTCGGGACCGATACGTTCAGAAACGTAAAAAATATCCTCACCGAAATGTAGGAAGCGATGCGTCCGGAGATTTGAAAAATATTCCTACCGAGAGGTCGGAAGCGACATGACCGTGAAATTGTAAAATATTCCCACCGAGAGGTCGGAAGCGACATGACCGTGAAATTGTAAAATATTCCCACCGAGAGGTCGGAAGCGACATGACCGGGAACTTGGAAAATATTCGCGCCGAGCGGTCGGAAGCGACACGGCGGGGAACTTAGAAAATATTCGCGCCGAGCGGTCGGAAGCGACACGGCGGGGAACTTAGAAAATATTCGCGCCGAGCGGTCGGAAGCGACACGACCGGGGACTTTGAAAATATTCGCGCCGAGAGGTCGGAAGCGACACGGCCGGGGACTTTGAAAATATTCGCGCCGAGAGGTCGGAAGCGACACGGCGGGGAACTTTGAAAATATTCGCACCGTGCGATCAGGTTGTATTAGGTTAGGTTATATTATGTTATATATATATATATATATATATATATATATATATACATATATATATATAATATTCGCACCAAGAGGTCGGGACCGATACGTTCAGAAACGTAAAAAATATCCTCACCGAAATGTAGGAAGCGATGCGTCCGGAGATTTGAAAAATATTCCTACCGAGAGGTCGGAAGCGACATGACCGTGAAATTGTAAAATATTCCCACCGAGAGGTCGGAAGCGACATGACCGTGAAATTGTAAAATATTCCCACCGAGAGGTCGGAAGCGACATGACCGGGAACTTGGAAAATATTCGCGCCGAGCGGTCGGAAGCGACACGGCGGGGAACTTAGAAAATATTCGCGCCGAGCGGTCGGAAGCGACACGACCGGGGACTTTGAAAATATTCGCGCCGAGAGGTCGGAAGCGACACGGCCGGGGACTTTGAAAATATTCGCGCCGAGAGGTCGGAAGCGACACGGCGGGGAACTTTGAAAATATTCGCACCGTGCGATCAGGTTGTATTAGGTTAGGTTATATTATGTTATATATATATATATATATATATATATATATATATATACATATATATATATAATATTCGCACCAAGAGGTCGGGACCGATACGTTCAGAAACGTAAAAAATATCCTCACCGAAATGTAGGAAGCGATGCGTCCGGAGATTTGAAAAATATTCCTACCGAGAGGTCGGAAGCGACATGACCGTGAAATTGTAAAATATTCCCACCGAGAGGTCGGAAGCGACATGACCGTGAAATTGTAAAATATTCCCACCGAGAGGTCGGAAGCGACATGACCGGGAACTTGGAAAATATTCGCGCCGAGCGGTCGGAAGCGACACGGCGGGGAACTTAGAAAATATTCGCGCCGAGCGGTCGGAAGCGACACGGCGGGGAACTTAGAAAATATTCGCGCCGAGCGGTCGGAAGCGACACGACCGGGGACTTTGAAAATATTCGCGCCGAGAGGTCGGAAGCGACACGGCCGGGGACTTTGAAAATATTCGCGCCGAGAGGTCGGAAGCGACACGGCGGGGAACTTTGAAAATATTCGCACCGTGCGATCAGGTTGTATTAGGTTAGGTTATATTATGTTATATATATATATATATATATATATATATATATATATACATATATATATATAATATTCGCACCAAGAGGTCGGGACCGATACGTTCAGAAACGTAAAAAATATCCTCACCGAAATGTAGGAAGCGATGCGTCCGGAGATTTGAAAAATATTCCTACCGAGAGGTCGGAAGCGACATGACCGTGAAATTGTAAAATATTCCCACCGAGAGGTCGGAAGCGACATGACCGTGAAATTGTAAAATATTCCCACCGAGAGGTCGGAAGCGACATGACCGGGAACTTGGAAAATATTCGCGCCGAGCGGTCGGAAGCGACACGGCGGGGAACTTAGAAAATATTCGCGCCGAGCGGTCGGAAGCGACACGGCGGGGAACTTAGAAAATATTCGCGCCGAGCGGTCGGAAGCGACACGACCGGGGACTTTGAAAATATTCGCGCCGAGAGGTCGGAAGCGACACGGCCGGGGACTTTGAAAATATTCGCGCCGAGAGGTCGGAAGCGACACGGCGGGGAACTTTGAAAATATTCGCACCGTGCGATCAGGTTGTATTAGGTTAGGTTATATTATGTTATATATATATATATATATATATATATATATATATATATATATATAATATTCGCACCAAGAGGTCGGGACCGATACGTTCAGAAACGTAAAAAATATCCTCACCGAAATGTAGGAAGCGATGCGTCCGGAGATTTGAAAAATATTCCTACCGAGAGGTCGGAAGCGACATGACCGTGAAATTGTAAAATATTCCCACCGAGAGGTCGGAAGCGACATGACCGTGAAATTGTAAAATATTCCCACCGAGAGGTCGGAAGCGACATGACCGGGAACTTGGAAAATATTCGCGCCGAGCGGTCGGAAGCGACACGGCGGGGAACTTAGAAAATATTCGCGCCGAGCGGTCGGAAGCGACACGGCGGGGAACTTAGAAAATATTCGCGCCGAGCGGTCGGAAGCGACACGACCGGGGACTTTGAAAATATTCGCGCCGAGAGGTCGGAAGCGACACGGCCGGGGACTTTGAAAATATTCGCGCCGAGAGGTCGGAAGCGACACGGCGGGGAACTTTGAAAATATTCGCACCGTGCGATCAGGTTGTATTAGGTTAGGTTATATTATGTTATATATATATATATATATATATATATATATATATACATATATATATATAATATTCGCACCAAGAGGTCGGGACCGATACGTTCAGAAACGTAAAAAATATCCTCACCGAAATGTAGGAAGCGATGCGTCCGGAGATTTGAAAAATATTCCTACCGAGAGGTCGGAAGCGACATGACCGTGAAATTGTAAAATATTCCCACCGAGAGGTCGGAAGCGACATGACCGTGAAATTGTAAAATATTCCCACCGAGAGGTCGGAAGCGACATGACCGGGAACTTGGAAAATATTCGCGCCGAGCGGTCGGAAGCGACACGGCGGGGAACTTAGAAAATATTCGCGCCGAGCGGTCGGAAGCGACACGACCGGGGACTTTGAAAATATTCGCGCCGAGAGGTCGGAAGCGACACGGCCGGGGACTTTGAAAATATTCGCGCCGAGAGGTCGGAAGCGACACGGCGGGGAACTTTGAAAATATTCGCACCGTGCGATCAGGTTGTATTAGGTTAGGTTATATTATGTTATATATATATATATATATATATATATATATATATATACATATATATATATAATATTCGCACCAAGAGGTCGGGACCGATACGTTCAGAAACGTAAAAAATATCCTCACCGAAATGTAGGAAGCGATGCGTCCGGAGATTTGAAAAATATTCCTACCGAGAGGTCGGAAGCGACATGACCGTGAAATTGTAAAATATTCCCACCGAGAGGTCGGAAGCGACATGACCGTGAAATTGTAAAATATTCCCACCGAGAGGTCGGAAGCGACATGACCGGGAACTTGGAAAATATTCGCGCCGAGCGGTCGGAAGCGACACGGCGGGGAACTTAGAAAATATTCGCGCCGAGCGGTCGGAAGCGACACGGCGGGGAACTTAGAAAATATTCGCGCCGAGCGGTCGGAAGCGACACGACCGGGGACTTTGAAAATATTCGCGCCGAGAGGTCGGAAGCGACACGGCCGGGGACTTTGAAAATATTCGCGCCGAGAGGTCGGAAGCGACACGGCGGGGAACTTTGAAAATATTCGCACCGTGCGATCAGGTTGTATTAGGTTAGGTTATATTATGTTATATATATATATATATATATATATATATATATATATATATATATATATAATATTCGCACCAAGAGGTCGGGACCGATACGTTCAGAAACGTAAAAAATATCCTCACCGAAATGTAGGAAGCGATGCGTCCGGAGATTTGAAAAATATTCCTACCGAGAGGTCGGAAGCGACATGACCGTGAAATTGTAAAATATTCCCACCGAGAGGTCGGAAGCGACATGACCGTGAAATTGTAAAATATTCCCACCGAGAGGTCGGAAGCGACATGACCGGGAACTTGGAAAATATTCGCGCCGAGCGGTCGGAAGCGACACGGCGGGGAACTTAGAAAATATTCGCGCCGAGCGGTCGGAAGCGACACGGCGGGGAACTTAGAAAATATTCGCGCCGAGCGGTCGGAAGCGACACGACCGGGGACTTTGAAAATATTCGCGCCGAGAGGTCGGAAGCGACACGGCCGGGGACTTTGAAAATATTCGCGCCGAGAGGTCGGAAGCGACACGGCGGGGAACTTTGAAAATATTCGCACCGTGCGATCAGGTTGTATTAGGTTAGGTTATATTATGTTATATATATATATATATATATATATATATATATATATACATATATATATATAATATTCGCACCAAGAGGTCGGGACCGATACGTTCAGAAACGTAAAAAATATCCTCACCGAAATGTAGGAAGCGATGCGTCCGGAGATTTGAAAAATATTCCTACCGAGAGGTCGGAAGCGACATGACCGTGAAATTGTAAAATATTCCCACCGAGAGGTCGGAAGCGACATGACCGTGAAATTGTAAAATATTCCCACCGAGAGGTCGGAAGCGACATGACCGGGAACTTGGAAAATATTCGCGCCGAGCGGTCGGAAGCGACACGGCGGGGAACTTAGAAAATATTCGCGCCGAGCGGTCGGAAGCGACACGGCGGGGAACTTAGAAAATATTCGCGCCGAGCGGTCGGAAGCGACACGACCGGGGACTTTGAAAATATTCGCGCCGAGAGGTCGGAAGCGACACGGCCGGGGACTTTGAAAATATTCGCGCCGAGAGGTCGGAAGCGACACGGCGGGGAACTTTGAAAATATTCGCACCGTGCGATCAGGTTGTATTAGGTTAGGTTATATTATGTTATATATATATATATATATATATATATATATATATACATATATATATATAATATTCGCACCAAGAGGTCGGGACCGATACGTTCAGAAACGTAAAAAATATCCTCACCGAAATGTAGGAAGCGATGCGTCCGGAGATTTGAAAAATATTCCTACCGAGAGGTCGGAAGCGACATGACCGTGAAATTGTAAAATATTCCCACCGAGAGGTCGGAAGCGACATGACCGTGAAATTGTAAAATATTCCCACCGAGAGGTCGGAAGCGACATGACCGGGAACTTGGAAAATATTCGCGCCGAGCGGTCGGAAGCGACACGGCGGGGAACTTAGAAAATATTCGCGCCGAGCGGTCGGAAGCGACACGGCGGGGAACTTAGAAAATATTCGCGCCGAGCGGTCGGAAGCGACACGACCGGGGACTTTGAAAATATTCGCGCCGAGAGGTCGGAAGCGACACGGCCGGGGACTTTGAAAATATTCGCGCCGAGAGGTCGGAAGCGACACGGCGGGGAACTTTGAAAATATTCGCACCGTGCGATCAGGTTGTATTAGGTTAGGTTATATTATGTTATATATATATATATATATATATATATATATATATATATATATATATAATATTCGCACCAAGAGGTCGGGACCGATACGTTCAGAAACGTAAAAAATATCCTCACCGAAATGTAGGAAGCGATGCGTCCGGAGATTTGAAAAATATTCCTACCGAGAGGTCGGAAGCGACATGACCGTGAAATTGTAAAATATTCCCACCGAGAGGTCGGAAGCGACATGACCGTGAAATTGTAAAATATTCCCACCGAGAGGTCGGAAGCGACATGACCGGGAACTTAGAAAATATTCGCGCCGAGCGGTCGGAAGCGACACGGCGGGGAACTTAGAAAATATTCGCGCCGAGCGGTCGGAAGCGACACGACTGGGAATTTAGAAAATATTCGCACCGAGCGACCAGGTTGCATTAGGTTAGGTTATCTTATGTTATATACATAATATTCGCACCGAGAAGTAGGAGTAGACACGCCCGGCTTTCTGTAAAATAATACCACCGAGAGGTTAGGTTGGGTTAGGTTAGGTTATATTACGTTCTACATATATAATGTTCGCACCGAGAAGTACGGACCGGCACGACCGGGAACTTGGAAATTGTTCGCACCGCGCGGGCGGAAGCGACACGACCGGGAACTTAGAAAATATTCGCGCCGAGCGGTCGGGACCGACACGACCGGGGACTTAGAAAATATTCGCGCCGAGCGGTCGGGACCGACACGACCGGGGACTTTGAAAATATTCGCGCCGAGCGGTCGGGACCGACACGACCGGGGACTTTGAAAATATTCGCGCCGAGCGGTCGGGACCGACACGACCGGGGACTTTGAAAATATTCGCGCCGAGAGGTCGGAAGCGACACGGCGGGGAACTTTGAAAATATTCGCACCGTGCGATCAGGTTGTATTAGGTTAGGTTATATTATGTTATATATATATATATATATATATATATATATATATATATATATATATATATATATATATATATAATATTCGCACCAAGAGGTCGGGACCGATACGTTCAGAAACGTAAAAAATATCCTCACCGAAATGTAGGAAGCGATGCGTCCGGAGATTTGAAAAATATTCCTACCGAGAGGTCGGAAGCGACATGACCGTGAAATTGTAAAATATTCCCACCGAGAGGTCGGAAGCGACATGACCGTGAAATTGTAAAATATTCCCACCGAGAGGTCGGAAGCGACATGACCGGGAACTTGGAAAATATTCGCGCCGAGCGGTCGGAAGCGACACGGCGGGGAACTTAGAAAATATTCGCGCCGAGCGGTCGGAAGCGACACGGCGGGGAACTTAGAAAATATTCGCGCCGAGCGGTCGGAAGCGACACGACCGGGGACTTTGAAAATATTCGCGCCGAGAGGTCGGAAGCGACACGGCCGGGGACTTTGAAAATATTCGCGCCGAGAGGTCGGAAGCGACACGGCGGGGAACTTTGAAAATATTCGCACCGTGCGATCAGGTTGTATTAGGTTAGGTTATATTATGTTATATATATATATATATATATATATATATATATATATACATATATATATATAATATTCGCACCAAGAGGTCGGGACCGATACGTTCAGAAACGTAAAAAATATCCTCACCGAAATGTAGGAAGCGATGCGTCCGGAGATTTGAAAAATATTCCTACCGAGAGGTCGGAAGCGACATGACCGTGAAATTGTAAAATATTCCCACCGAGAGGTCGGAAGCGACATGACCGTGAAATTGTAAAATATTCCCACCGAGAGGTCGGAAGCGACATGACCGGGAACTTGGAAAATATTCGCGCCGAGCGGTCGGAAGCGACACGGCGGGGAACTTAGAAAATATTCGCGCCGAGCGGTCGGAAGCGACACGGCGGGGAACTTAGAAAATATTCGCGCCGAGCGGTCGGAAGCGACACGACCGGGGACTTTGAAAATATTCGCGCCGAGAGGTCGGAAGCGACACGGCCGGGGACTTTGAAAATATTCGCGCCGAGAGGTCGGAAGCGACACGGCGGGGAACTTTGAAAATATTCGCACCGTGCGATCAGGTTGTATTAGGTTAGGTTATATTATGTTATATATATATATATATATATATATATATATATATATATATATATATATAATATTCGCACCAAGAGGTCGGGACCGATACGTTCAGAAACGTAAAAAATATCCTCACCGAAATGTAGGAAGCGATGCGTCCGGAGATTTGAAAAATATTCCTACCGAGAGGTCGGAAGCGACATGACCGTGAAATTGTAAAATATTCCCACCGAGAGGTCGGAAGCGACATGACCGTGAAATTGTAAAATATTCCCACCGAGAGGTCGGAAGCGACATGACCGGGAACTTGGAAAATATTCGCGCCGAGCGGTCGGAAGCGACACGGCGGGGAACTTAGAAAATATTCGCGCCGAGCGGTCGGAAGCGACACGGCGGGGAACTTAGAAAATATTCGCGCCGAGCGGTCGGAAGCGACACGACCGGGGACTTTGAAAATATTCGCGCCGAGAGGTCGGAAGCGACACGGCCGGGGACTTTGAAAATATTCGCGCCGAGAGGTCGGAAGCGACACGGCGGGGAACTTTGAAAATATTCGCACCGTGCGATCAGGTTGTATTAGGTTAGGTTATATTATGTTATATATATATATATATATATATATATATATATATACATATATATATATAATATTCGCACCAAGAGGTCGGGACCGATACGTTCAGAAACGTAAAAAATATCCTCACCGAAATGTAGGAAGCGATGCGTCCGGAGATTTGAAAAATATTCCTACCGAGAGGTCGGAAGCGACATGACCGTGAAATTGTAAAATATTCCCACCGAGAGGTCGGAAGCGACATGACCGTGAAATTGTAAAATATTCCCACCGAGAGGTCGGAAGCGACATGACCGGGAACTTGGAAAATATTCGCGCCGAGCGGTCGGAAGCGACACGGCGGGGAACTTAGAAAATATTCGCGCCGAGCGGTCGGAAGCGACACGGCGGGGAACTTAGAAAATATTCGCGCCGAGCGGTCGGAAGCGACACGACCGGGGACTTTGAAAATATTCGCGCCGAGAGGTCGGAAGCGACACGGCCGGGGACTTTGAAAATATTCGCGCCGAGAGGTCGGAAGCGACACGGCGGGGAACTTTGAAAATATTCGCACCGTGCGATCAGGTTGTATTAGGTTAGGTTATATTATGTTATATATATATATATATATATATATATATATATATATACATATATATATATAATATTCGCACCAAGAGGTCGGGACCGATACGTTCAGAAACGTAAAAAATATCCTCACCGAAATGTAGGAAGCGATGCGTCCGGAGATTTGAAAAATATTCCTACCGAGAGGTCGGAAGCGACATGACCGTGAAATTGTAAAATATTCCCACCGAGAGGTCGGAAGCGACATGACCGTGAAATTGTAAAATATTCCCACCGAGAGGTCGGAAGCGACATGACCGGGAACTTGGAAAATATTCGCGCCGAGCGGTCGGAAGCGACACGGCGGGGAACTTAGAAAATATTCGCGCCGAGCGGTCGGAAGCGACACGACCGGGGACTTTGAAAATATTCGCGCCGAGAGGTCGGAAGCGACACGGCCGGGGACTTTGAAAATATTCGCGCCGAGAGGTCGGAAGCGACACGGCGGGGAACTTTGAAAATATTCGCACCGTGCGATCAGGTTGTATTAGGTTAGGTTATATTATGTTATATATATATATATATATATATATATATATATATATATACATATATATATATAATATTCGCACCAAGAGGTCGGGACCGATACGTTCAGAAACGTAAAAAATATCCTCACCGAAATGTAGGAAGCGATGCGTCCGGAGATTTGAAAAATATTCCTACCGAGAGGTCGGAAGCGACATGACCGTGAAATTGTAAAATATTCCCACCGAGAGGTCGGAAGCGACATGACCGTGAAATTGTAAAATATTCCCACCGAGAGGTCGGAAGCGACATGACCGGGAACTTGGAAAATATTCGCGCCGAGCGGTCGGAAGCGACACGGCGGGGAACTTAGAAAATATTCGCGCCGAGCGGTCGGAAGCGACACGGCGGGGAACTTAGAAAATATTCGCGCCGAGCGGTCGGAAGCGACACGACCGGGGACTTTGAAAATATTCGCGCCGAGAGGTCGGAAGCGACACGGCCGGGGACTTTGAAAATATTCGCGCCGAGAGGTCGGAAGCGACACGGCGGGGAACTTTGAAAATATTCGCACCGTGCGATCAGGTTGTATTAGGTTAGGTTATATTATGTTATATATATATATATATATATATATATATATATATATATATATATATATATATATAATATTCGCACCAAGAGGTCGGGACCGATACGTTCAGAAACGTAAAAAATATCCTCACCGAAATGTAGGAAGCGATGCGTCCGGAGATTTGAAAAATATTCCTACCGAGAGGTCGGAAGCGACATGACCGTGAAATTGTAAAATATTCCCACCGAGAGGTCGGAAGCGACATGACCGTGAAATTGTAAAATATTCCCACCGAGAGGTCGGAAGCGACATGACCGGGAACTTGGAAAATATTCGCGCCGAGCGGTCGGAAGCGACACGGCGGGGAACTTAGAAAATATTCGCGCCGAGCGGTCGGAAGCGACACGGCGGGGAACTTAGAAAATATTCGCGCCGAGCGGTCGGAAGCGACACGACCGGGGACTTTGAAAATATTCGCGCCGAGAGGTCGGAAGCGACACGGCCGGGGACTTTGAAAATATTCGCGCCGAGAGGTCGGAAGCGACACGGCGGGGAACTTTGAAAATATTCGCACCGTGCGATCAGGTTGTATTAGGTTAGGTTATATTATGTTATATATATATATATATATATATATATATATATATATATACATATATATATATAATATTCGCACCAAGAGGTCGGGACCGATACGTTCAGAAACGTAAAAAATATCCTCACCGAAATGTAGGAAGCGATGCGTCCGGAGATTTGAAAAATATTCCTACCGAGAGGTCGGAAGCGACATGACCGTGAAATTGTAAAATATTCCCACCGAGAGGTCGGAAGCGACATGACCGTGAAATTGTAAAATATTCCCACCGAGAGGTCGGAAGCGACATGACCGGGAACTTGGAAAATATTCGCGCCGAGCGGTCGGAAGCGACACGGCGGGGAACTTAGAAAATATTCGCGCCGAGCGGTCGCAAGCGACACGGCGGGGAACTTAGAAAATATTCGCGCCGAGCGGTCGGAAGCGACACGACCGGGGACTTTGAAAATATTCGCGCCGAGAGGTCGGAAGCGACACGGCCGGGGACTTTGAAAATATTCGCGCCGAGAGGTCGGAAGCGACACGGCGGGGAACTTTGAAAATATTCGCACCGTGCGATCAGGTTGTATTAGGTTAGGTTATATTATGTTATATATATATATATATATATATATATATATATACATATATATATATAATATTCGCACCAAGAGGTCGGGACCGATACGTTCAGAAACGTAAAAAATATCCTCACCGAAATGTAGGAAGCGATGCGTCCGGAGATTTGAAAAATATTCCTACCGAGAGGTCGGAAGCGACATGACCGTGAAATTGTAAAATATTCCCACCGAGAGGTCGGAAGCGACATGACCGTGAAATTGTAAAATATTCCCACCGAGAGGTCGGAAGCGACATGACCGGGAACTTGGAAAATATTCGCGCCGAGCGGTCGGAAGCGACACGGCGGGGAACTTAGAAAATATTCGCGCCGAGCGGTCGGAAGCGACACGGCGGGGAACTTAGAAAATATTCGCGCCGAGCGGTCGGAAGCGACACGACCGGGGACTTTGAAAATATTCGCGCCGAGAGGTCGGAAGCGACACGGCCGGGGACTTTGAAAATATTCGCGCCGAGAGGTCGGAAGCGACACGGCGGGGAACTTTGAAAATATTCGCACCGTGCGATCAGGTTGTATTAGGTTAGGTTATATTATGTTATATATATATATATATATATATATATATATATATATATATATATATAATATTCGCACCAAGAGGTCGGGACCGATACGTTCAGAAACGTAAAAAATATCCTCACCGAAATGTAGGAAGCGATGCGTCCGGAGATTTGAAAAATATTCCTACCGAGAGGTCGGAAGCGACATGACCGTGAAATTGTAAAATATTCCCACCGAGAGGTCGGAAGCGACATGACCGTGAAATTGTAAAATATTCCCACCGAGAGGTCGGAAGCGACATGACCGGGAACTTAGAAAATATTCGCGCCGAGCGGTCGGAAGCGACACGGCGGGGAACTTAGAAAATATTCGCGCCGAGCGGTCGGAAGCGACACGACTGGGAATTTAGAAAATATTCGCACCGAGCGACCAGGTTGCATTAGGTTAGGTTATCTTATGTTATATACATAATATTCGCACCGAGAAGTAGGAGTAGACACGCCCGGCTTTCTGTAAAATAATACCACCGAGAGGTTAGGTTGGGTTAGGTTAGGTTATATTACGTTCTACATATATAATGTTCGCACCGAGAAGTACGGACCGGCACGACCGGGAACTTGGAAATTGTTCGCACCGCGCGGGCGGAAGCGACACGACCGGGAACTTAGAAAATATTCGCGCCGAGCGGTCGGGACCGACACGACCGGGGACTTAGAAAATATTCGCGCCGAGCGGTCGGGACCGACACGACCGGGGACTTTGAAAATATTCGCGCCGAGCGGTCGGGACCGACACGACCGGGGACTTTGAAAATATTCGCGCCGAGCGGTCGGGACCGACACGACCGGGGACTTTGAAAATATTCGCGCCGAGAGGTCGGAAGCGACACGGCGGGGAACTTTGAAAATATTCGCACCGTGCGATCAGGTTGTATTAGGTTAGGTTATATTATGTTATATATATATATATATATATATATATATATATATATATATATATATATATATATATATATATATTCGCACCAAGAGGTCGGGACCGATACGTTCAGAAACGTAAAAAATATCCTCACCGAAATGTAGGAAGCGATGCGTCCGGAGATTTGAAAAATATTCCTACCGAGAGGTCGGAAGCGACATGACCGTGAAATTGTAAAATATTCCCACCGAGAGGTCGGAAGCGACATGACCGTGAAATTGTAAAATATTCCCACCGAGAGGTCGGAAGCGACATGACCGGGAACTTGGAAAATATTCGCGCCGAGCGGTCGGAAGCGACACGGCGGGGAACTTAGAAAATATTCGCGCCGAGCGGTCGGAAGCGACACGGCGGGGAACTTAGAAAATATTCGCGCCGAGCGGTCGGAAGCGACACGACCGGGGACTTTGAAAATATTCGCGCCGAGAGGTCGGAAGCGACACGGCCGGGGACTTTGAAAATATTCGCGCCGAGAGGTCGGAAGCGACACGGCGGGGAACTTTGAAAATATTCGCACCGTGCGATCAGGTTGTATTAGGTTAGGTTATATTATGTTATATATATATATATATATATATATATATATATATATACATATATATATATAATATTCGCACCAAGAGGTCGGGACCGATACGTTCAGAAACGTAAAAAATATCCTCACCGAAATGTAGGAAGCGATGCGTCCGGAGATTTGAAAAATATTCCTACCGAGAGGTCGGAAGCGACATGACCGTGAAATTGTAAAATATTCCCACCGAGAGGTCGGAAGCGACATGACCGTGAAATTGTAAAATATTCCCACCGAGAGGTCGGAAGCGACATGACCGGGAACTTGGAAAATATTCGCGCCGAGCGGTCGGAAGCGACACGGCGGGGAACTTAGAAAATATTCGCGCCGAGCGGTCGGAAGCGACACGGCGGGGAACTTAGAAAATATTCGCGCCGAGCGGTCGGAAGCGACACGACCGGGGACTTTGAAAATATTCGCGCCGAGAGGTCGGAAGCGACACGGCCGGGGACTTTGAAAATATTCGCGCCGAGAGGTCGGAAGCGACACGGCGGGGAACTTTGAAAATATTCGCACCGTGCGATCAGGTTGTATTAGGTTAGGTTATATTATGTTATATATATATATATATATATATATATATATATATATATATATATATATAATATTCGCACCAAGAGGTCGGGACCGATACGTTCAGAAACGTAAAAAATATCCTCACCGAAATGTAGGAAGCGATGCGTCCGGAGATTTGAAAAATATTCCTACCGAGAGGTCGGAAGCGACATGACCGTGAAATTGTAAAATATTCCCACCGAGAGGTCGGAAGCGACATGACCGTGAAATTGTAAAATATTCCCACCGAGAGGTCGGAAGCGACATGACCGGGAACTTGGAAAATATTCGCGCCGAGCGGTCGGAAGCGACACGGCGGGGAACTTAGAAAATATTCGCGCCGAGCGGTCGGAAGCGACACGGCGGGGAACTTAGAAAATATTCGCGCCGAGCGGTCGGAAGCGACACGACCGGGGACTTTGAAAATATTCGCGCCGAGAGGTCGGAAGCGACACGGCCGGGGACTTTGAAAATATTCGCGCCGAGAGGTCGGAAGCGACACGGCGGGGAACTTTGAAAATATTCGCACCGTGCGATCAGGTTGTATTAGGTTAGGTTATATTATGTTATATATATATATATATATATATATATATATATATACATATATATATATAATATTCGCACCAAGAGGTCGGGACCGATACGTTCAGAAACGTAAAAAATATCCTCACCGAAATGTAGGAAGCGATGCGTCCGGAGATTTGAAAAATATTCCTACCGAGAGGTCGGAAGCGACATGACCGTGAAATTGTAAAATATTCCCACCGAGAGGTCGGAAGCGACATGACCGTGAAATTGTAAAATATTCCCACCGAGAGGTCGGAAGCGACATGACCGGGAACTTGGAAAATATTCGCGCCGAGCGGTCGGAAGCGACACGGCGGGGAACTTAGAAAATATTCGCGCCGAGCGGTCGGAAGCGACACGGCGGGGAACTTAGAAAATATTCGCGCCGAGCGGTCGGAAGCGACACGACCGGGGACTTTGAAAATATTCGCGCCGAGAGGTCGGAAGCGACACGGCCGGGGACTTTGAAAATATTCGCGCCGAGAGGTCGGAAGCGACACGGCGGGGAACTTTGAAAATATTCGCACCGTGCGATCAGGTTGTATTAGGTTAGGTTATATTATGTTATATATATATATATATATATATATATATATATATACATATATATATATAATATTCGCACCAAGAGGTCGGGACCGATACGTTCAGAAACGTAAAAAATATCCTCACCGAAATGTAGGAAGCGATGCGTCCGGAGATTTGAAAAATATTCCTACCGAGAGGTCGGAAGCGACATGACCGTGAAATTGTAAAATATTCCCACCGAGAGGTCGGAAGCGACATGACCGTGAAATTGTAAAATATTCCCACCGAGAGGTCGGAAGCGACATGACCGGGAACTTGGAAAATATTCGCGCCGAGCGGTCGGAAGCGACACGGCGGGGAACTTAGAAAATATTCGCGCCGAGCGGTCGGAAGCGACACGGCGGGGAACTTAGAAAATATTCGCGCCGAGCGGTCGGAAGCGACACGACCGGGGACTTTGAAAATATTCGCGCCGAGAGGTCGGAAGCGACACGGCCGGGGACTTTGAAAATATTCGCGCCGAGAGGTCGGAAGCGACACGGCGGGGAACTTTGAAAATATTCGCACCGTGCGATCAGGTTGTATTAGGTTAGGTTATATTATGTTATATATATATATATATATATATATATATATATATATATATATATATATAATATTCGCACCAAGAGGTCGGGACCGATACGTTCAGAAACGTAAAAAATATCCTCACCGAAATGTAGGAAGCGATGCGTCCGGAGATTTGAAAAATATTCCTACCGAGAGGTCGGAAGCGACATGACCGTGAAATTGTAAAATATTCCCACCGAGAGGTCGGAAGCGACATGACCGTGAAATTGTAAAATATTCCCACCGAGAGGTCGGAAGCGACATGACCGGGAACTTAGAAAATATTCGCGCCGAGCGGTCGGAAGCGACACGGCGGGGAACTTAGAAAATATTCGCGCCGAGCGGTCGGAAGCGACACGACTGGGAATTTAGAAAATATTCGCACCGAGCGACCAGGTTGCATTAGGTTAGGTTATCTTATGTTATATACATAATATTCGCACCGAGAAGTAGGAGTAGACACGCCCGGCTTTCTGTAAAATAATACCACCGAGAGGTTAGGTTGGGTTAGGTTAGGTTATATTACGTTCTACATATATAATGTTCGCACCGAGAAGTACGGACCGGCACGACCGGGAACTTGGAAATTGTTCGCACCGCGCGGGCGGAAGCGACACGACCGGGAACTTAGAAAATATTCGCGCCGAGCGGTCGGGACCGACACGACCGGGGACTTAGAAAATATTCGCGCCGAGCGGTCGGGACCGACACGACCGGGGACTTTGAAAATATTCGCGCCGAGCGGTCGGGACCGACACGACCGGGGACTTTGAAAATATTCGCGCCGAGCGGTCGGGACCGACACGACCGGGGACTTTGAAAATATTCGCGCCGAGAGGTCGGAAGCGACACGGCGGGGAACTTTGAAAATATTCGCACCGTGCGATCAGGTTGTATTAGGTTAGGTTATATTATGTTATATATATATATATATATATATATATATATATATATATATATATATATATATATATAATATTCGCACCAAGAGGTCGGGACCGATACGTTCAGAAACGTAAAAAATATCCTCACCGAAATGTAGGAAGCGATGCGTCCGGAGATTTGAAAAATATTCCTACCGAGAGGTCGGAAGCGACATGACCGTGAAATTGTAAAATATTCCCACCGAGAGGTCGGAAGCGACATGACCGTGAAATTGTAAAATATTCCCACCGAGAGGTCGGAAGCGACATGACCGGGAACTTGGAAAATATTCGCGCCGAGCGGTCGGAAGCGACACGGCGGGGAACTTAGAAAATATTCGCGCCGAGCGGTCGGAAGCGACACGGCGGGGAACTTAGAAAATATTCGCGCCGAGCGGTCGGAAGCGACACGACCGGGGACTTTGAAAATATTCGCGCCGAGAGGTCGGAAGCGACACGGCCGGGGACTTTGAAAATATTCGCGCCGAGAGGTCGGAAGCGACACGGCGGGGAACTTTGAAAATATTCGCACCGTGCGATCAGGTTGTATTAGGTTAGGTTATATTATGTTATATATATATATATATATATATATATATATATATATACATATATATATATAATATTCGCACCAAGAGGTCGGGACCGATACGTTCAGAAACGTAAAAAATATCCTCACCGAAATGTAGGAAGCGATGCGTCCGGAGATTTGAAAAATATTCCTACCGAGAGGTCGGAAGCGACATGACCGTGAAATTGTAAAATATTCCCACCGAGAGGTCGGAAGCGACATGACCGTGAAATTGTAAAATATTCCCACCGAGAGGTCGGAAGCGACATGACCGGGAACTTGGAAAATATTCGCGCCGAGCGGTCGGAAGCGACACGGCGGGGAACTTAGAAAATATTCGCGCCGAGCGGTCGGAAGCGACACGGCGGGGAACTTAGAAAATATTCGCGCCGAGCGGTCGGAAGCGACACGACCGGGGACTTTGAAAATATTCGCGCCGAGAGGTCGGAAGCGACACGGCCGGGGACTTTGAAAATATTCGCGCCGAGAGGTCGGAAGCGACACGGCGGGGAACTTTGAAAATATTCGCACCGTGCGATCAGGTTGTATTAGGTTAGGTTATATTATGTTATATATATATATATATATATATATATATATATATATATATATATATAATATTCGCACCAAGAGGTCGGGACCGATACGTTCAGAAACGTAAAAAATATCCTCACCGAAATGTAGGAAGCGATGCGTCCGGAGATTTGAAAAATATTCCTACCGAGAGGTCGGAAGCGACATGACCGTGAAATTGTAAAATATTCCCACCGAGAGGTCGGAAGCGACATGACCGTGAAATTGTAAAATATTCCCACCGAGAGGTCGGAAGCGACATGACCGGGAACTTAGAAAATATTCGCGCCGAGCGGTCGGAAGCGACACGGCGGGGAACTTAGAAAATATTCGCGCCGAGCGGTCGGAAGCGACACGACTGGGAATTTAGAAAATATTCGCACCGAGCGACCAGGTTGCATTAGGTTAGGTTATCTTATGTTATATACATAATATTCGCACCGAGAAGTAGGAGTAGACACGCCCGGCTTTCTGTAAAATAATACCACCGAGAGGTTAGGTTGGGTTAGGTTAGGTTATATTACGTTCTACATATATAATGTTCGCACCGAGAAGTACGGACCGGCACGACCGGGAACTTGGAAATTGTTCGCACCGCGCGGGCGGAAGCGACACGACCGGGAACTTAGAAAATATTCGCGCCGAGCGGTCGGGACCGACACGACCGGGGACTTAGAAAATATTCGCGCCGAGCGGTCGGGACCGACACGACCGGGGACTTTGAAAATATTCGCGCCGAGCGGTCGGGACCGACACGACCGGGGACTTTGAAAATATTCGCGCCGAGCGGTCGGGACCGACACGACCGGGGACTTTGAAAATATTCGCGCCGAGAGGTCGGAAGCGACACGGCGGGGAACTTTGAAAATATTCGCACCGTGCGATCAGGTTGTATTAGGTTAGGTTATATTATGTTATATATATATATATATATATATATATATATATATATATATATATATATATATAATATTCGCACCAAGAGGTCGGGACCGATACGTTCAGAAACGTAAAAAATATCCTCACCGAAATGTAGGAAGCGATGCGTCCGGAGATTTGAAAAATATTCCTACCGAGAGGTCGGAAGCGACATGACCGTGAAATTGTAAAATATTCCCACCGAGAGGTCGGAAGCGACATGACCGTGAAATTGTAAAATATTCCCACCGAGAGGTCGGAAGCGACATGACCGGGAACTTGGAAAATATTCGCGCCGAGCGGTCGGAAGCGACACGGCGGGGAACTTAGAAAATATTCGCGCCGAGCGGTCGGAAGCGACACGGCGGGGAACTTAGAAAATATTCGCGCCGAGCGGTCGGAAGCGACACGACCGGGGACTTTGAAAATATTCGCGCCGAGAGGTCGGAAGCGACACGGCCGGGGACTTTGAAAATATTCGCGCCGAGAGGTCGGAAGCGACACGGCGGGGAACTTTGAAAATATTCGCACCGTGCGATCAGGTTGTATTAGGTTAGGTTATATTATGTTATATATATATATATATATATATATATATATATATATATACATATATATATATAATATTCGCACCAAGAGGTCGGGACCGATACGTTCAGAAACGTAAAAAATATCCTCACCGAAATGTAGGAAGCGATGCGTCCGGAGATTTGAAAAATATTCCTACCGAGAGGTCGGAAGCGACATGACCGTGAAATTGTAAAATATTCCCACCGAGAGGTCGGAAGCGACATGACCGTGAAATTGTAAAATATTCCCACCGAGAGGTCGGAAGCGACATGACCGGGAACTTGGAAAATATTCGCGCCGAGCGGTCGGAAGCGACACGGCGGGGAACTTAGAAAATATTCGCGCCGAGCGGTCGGAAGCGACACGGCGGGGAACTTAGAAAATATTCGCGCCGAGCGGTCGGAAGCGACACGACCGGGGACTTTGAAAATATTCGCGCCGAGAGGTCGGAAGCGACACGGCCGGGGACTTTGAAAATATTCGCGCCGAGAGGTCGGAAGCGACACGGCGGGGAACTTTGAAAATATTCGCACCGTGCGATCAGGTTGTATTAGGTTAGGTTATATTATGTTATATATATATATATATATATATATATATATATATATATATATATATATAATATTCGCACCAAGAGGTCGGGACCGATACGTTCAGAAACGTAAAAAATATCCTCACCGAAATGTAGGAAGCGATGCGTCCGGAGATTTGAAAAATATTCCTACCGAGAGGTCGGAAGCGACATGACCGTGAAATTGTAAAATATTCCCACCGAGAGGTCGGAAGCGACATGACCGTGAAATTGTAAAATATTCCCACCGAGAGGTCGGAAGCGACATGACCGGGAACTTGGAAAATATTCGCGCCGAGCGGTCGGAAGCGACACGGCGGGGAACTTAGAAAATATTCGCGCCGAGCGGTCGGAAGCGACACGGCGGGGAACTTAGAAAATATTCGCGCCGAGCGGTCGGAAGCGACACGACCGGGGACTTTGAAAATATTCGCGCCGAGAGGTCGGAAGCGACACGGCCGGGGACTTTGAAAATATTCGCGCCGAGAGGTCGGAAGCGACACGGCGGGGAACTTTGAAAATATTCGCACCGTGCGATCAGGTTGTATTAGGTTAGGTTATATTATGTTATATATATATATATATATATATATATATATATATATACATATATATATATAATATTCGCACCAAGAGGTCGGGACCGATACGTTCAGAAACGTAAAAAATATCCTCACCGAAATGTAGGAAGCGATGCGTCCGGAGATTTGAAAAATATTCCTACCGAGAGGTCGGAAGCGACATGACCGTGAAATTGTAAAATATTCCCACCGAGAGGTCGGAAGCGACATGACCGTGAAATTGTAAAATATTCCCACCGAGAGGTCGGAAGCGACATGACCGGGAACTTGGAAAATATTCGCGCCGAGCGGTCGGAAGCGACACGGCGGGGAACTTAGAAAATATTCGCGCCGAGCGGTCGGAAGCGACACGGCGGGGAACTTAGAAAATATTCGCGCCGAGCGGTCGGAAGCGACACGACCGGGGACTTTGAAAATATTCGCGCCGAGAGGTCGGAAGCGACACGGCCGGGGACTTTGAAAATATTCGCGCCGAGAGGTCGGAAGCGACACGGCGGGGAACTTTGAAAATATTCGCACCGTGCGATCAGGTTGTATTAGGTTAGGTTATATTATGTTATATATATATATATATATATATATATATATATATACATATATATATATAATATTCGCACCAAGAGGTCGGGACCGATACGTTCAGAAACGTAAAAAATATCCTCACCGAAATGTAGGAAGCGATGCGTCCGGAGATTTGAAAAATATTCCTACCGAGAGGTCGGAAGCGACATGACCGTGAAATTGTAAAATATTCCCACCGAGAGGTCGGAAGCGACATGACCGTGAAATTGTAAAATATTCCCACCGAGAGGTCGGAAGCGACATGACCGGGAACTTGGAAAATATTCGCGCCGAGCGGTCGGAAGCGACACGGCGGGGAACTTAGAGAAAATATTCGCGCCGAGCGGTCGGAAGCGACACGGCGGGGAACTTAGAAAATATTCGCGCCGAGCGGTCGGAAGCGACACGACCGGGGACTTTGAAAATATTCGCGCCGAGAGGTCGGAAGCGACACGGCCGGGGACTTTGAAAATATTCGCGCCGAGAGGTCGGAAGCGACACGGCGGGGAACTTTGAAAATATTCGCACCGTGCGATCAGGTTGTATTAGGTTAGGTTATATTATGTTATATATATATATATATATATATATATATATATATATATATATATATAATATTCGCACCAAGAGGTCGGGACCGATACGTTCAGAAACGTAAAAAATATCCTCACCGAAATGTAGGAAGCGATGCGTCCGGAGATTTGAAAAATATTCCTACCGAGAGGTCGGAAGCGACATGACCGTGAAATTGTAAAATATTCCCACCGAGAGGTCGGAAGCGACATGACCGTGAAATTGTAAAATATTCCCACCGAGAGGTCGGAAGCGACATGACCGGGAACTTAGAAAATATTCGCGCCGAGCGGTCGGAAGCGACACGGCGGGGAACTTAGAAAATATTCGCGCCGAGCGGTCGGAAGCGACACGACTGGGAATTTAGAAAATATTCGCACCGAGCGACCAGGTTGCATTAGGTTAGGTTATCTTATGTTATATACATAATATTCGCACCGAGAAGTAGGAGTAGACACGCCCGGCTTTCTGTAAAATAATACCACCGAGAGGTTAGGTTGGGTTAGGTTAGGTTATATTACGTTCTACATATATAATGTTCGCACCGAGAAGTACGGACCGGCACGACCGGGAACTTGGAAATTGTTCGCACCGCGCGGGCGGAAGCGACACGACCGGGAACTTAGAAAATATTCGCGCCGAGCGGTCGGGACCGACACGACCGGGGACTTAGAAAATATTCGCGCCGAGCGGTCGGGACCGACACGACCGGGGACTTTGAAAATATTCGCGCCGAGCGGTCGGGACCGACACGACCGGGGACTTTGAAAATATTCGCGCCGAGCGGTCGGGACCGACACGACCGGGGACTTTGAAAATATTCGCGCCGAGAGGTCGGAAGCGACACGGCGGGGAACTTTGAAAATATTCGCACCGTGCGATCAGGTTGTATTAGGTTAGGTTATATTATGTTATATATATATATATATATATATATATATATATATATATATATATATATATATATATATATAATATTCGCACCAAGAGGTCGGGACCGATACGTTCAGAAACGTAAAAAATATCCTCACCGAAATGTAGGAAGCGATGCGTCCGGAGATTTGAAAAATATTCCTACCGAGAGGTCGGAAGCGACATGACCGTGAAATTGTAAAATATTCCCACCGAGAGGTCGGAAGCGACATGACCGTGAAATTGTAAAATATTCCCACCGAGAGGTCGGAAGCGACATGACCGGGAACTTGGAAAATATTCGCGCCGAGCGGTCGGAAGCGACACGGCGGGGAACTTAGAAAATATTCGCGCCGAGCGGTCGGAAGCGACACGGCGGGGAACTTAGAAAATATTCGCGCCGAGCGGTCGGAAGCGACACGACCGGGGACTTTGAAAATATTCGCGCCGAGAGGTCGGAAGCGACACGGCCGGGGACTTTGAAAATATTCGCGCCGAGAGGTCGGAAGCGACACGGCGGGGAACTTTGAAAATATTCGCACCGTGCGATCAGGTTGTATTAGGTTAGGTTATATTATGTTATATATATATATATATATATATATATATATATATACATATATATATATAATATTCGCACCAAGAGGTCGGGACCGATACGTTCAGAAACGTAAAAAATATCCTCACCGAAATGTAGGAAGCGATGCGTCCGGAGATTTGAAAAATATTCCTACCGAGAGGTCGGAAGCGACATGACCGTGAAATTGTAAAATATTCCCACCGAGAGGTCGGAAGCGACATGACCGTGAAATTGTAAAATATTCCCACCGAGAGGTCGGAAGCGACATGACCGGGAACTTGGAAAATATTCGCGCCGAGCGGTCGGAAGCGACACGGCGGGGAACTTAGAAAATATTCGCGCCGAGCGGTCGGAAGCGACACGGCGGGGAACTTAGAAAATATTCGCGCCGAGCGGTCGGAAGCGACACGACCGGGGACTTTGAAAATATTCGCGCCGAGAGGTCGGAAGCGACACGGCCGGGGACTTTGAAAATATTCGCGCCGAGAGGTCGGAAGCGACACGGCGGGGAACTTTGAAAATATTCGCACCGTGCGATCAGGTTGTATTAGGTTAGGTTATATTATGTTATATATATATATATATATATATATATATATATATATATATATATATAATATTCGCACCAAGAGGTCGGGACCGATACGTTCAGAAACGTAAAAAATATCCTCACCGAAATGTAGGAAGCGATGCGTCCGGAGATTTGAAAAATATTCCTACCGAGAGGTCGGAAGCGACATGACCGTGAAATTGTAAAATATTCCCACCGAGAGGTCGGAAGCGACATGACCGTGAAATTGTAAAATATTCCCACCGAGAGGTCGGAAGCGACATGACCGGGAACTTGGAAAATATTCGCGCCGAGCGGTCGGAAGCGACACGGCGGGGAACTTAGAAAATATTCGCGCCGAGCGGTCGGAAGCGACACGGCGGGGAACTTAGAAAATATTCGCGCCGAGCGGTCGGAAGCGACACGACCGGGGACTTTGAAAATATTCGCGCCGAGAGGTCGGAAGCGACACGGCCGGGGACTTTGAAAATATTCGCGCCGAGAGGTCGGAAGCGACACGGCGGGGAACTTTGAAAATATTCGCACCGTGCGATCAGGTTGTATTAGGTTAGGTTATATTATGTTATATATATATATATATATATATATATATATATATACATATATATATATAATATTCGCACCAAGAGGTCGGGACCGATACGTTCAGAAACGTAAAAAATATCCTCACCGAAATGTAGGAAGCGATGCGTCCGGAGATTTGAAAAATATTCCTACCGAGAGGTCGGAAGCGACATGACCGTGAAATTGTAAAATATTCCCACCGAGAGGTCGGAAGCGACATGACCGTGAAATTGTAAAATATTCCCACCGAGAGGTCGGAAGCGACATGACCGGGAACTTGGAAAATATTCGCGCCGAGCGGTCGGAAGCGACACGGCGGGGAACTTAGAAAATATTCGCGCCGAGCGGTCGGAAGCGACACGGCGGGGAACTAGAAAATATTCGCGCCGAGCGGTCGGAAGCGACACGACCGGGGACTTTGAAAATATTCGCGCCGAGAGGTCGGAAGCGACACGGCCGGGGACTTTGAAAATATTCGCGCCGAGAGGTCGGAAGCGACACGGCGGGGAACTTTGAAAATATTCGCACCGTGCGATCAGGTTGTATTAGGTTAGGTTATATTATGTTATATATATATATATATATATATATATATATATATATATATATATATATAATATTCGCACCAAGAGGTCGGGACCGATACGTTCAGAAACGTAAAAAATATCCTCACCGAAATGTAGGAAGCGATGCGTCCGGAGATTTGAAAAATATTCCTACCGAGAGGTCGGAAGCGACATGACCGTGAAATTGTAAAATATTCCCACCGAGAGGTCGGAAGCGACATGACCGTGAAATTGTAAAATATTCCCACCGAGAGGTCGGAAGCGACATGACCGGGAACTTAGAAAATATTCGCGCCGAGCGGTCGGAAGCGACACGGCGGGGAACTTAGAAAATATTCGCGCCGAGCGGTCGGAAGCGACACGACTGGGAATTTAGAAAATATTCGCACCGAGCGACCAGGTTGCATTAGGTTAGGTTATCTTATGTTATATACATAATATTCGCACCGAGAAGTAGGAGTAGACACGCCCGGCTTTCTGTAAAATAATACCACCGAGAGGTTAGGTTGGGTTAGGTTAGGTTATATTACGTTCTACATATATAATGTTCGCACCGAGAAGTACGGACCGGCACGACCGGGAACTTGGAAATTGTTCGCACCGCGCGGGCGGAAGCGACACGACCGGGAACTTAGAAAATATTCGCGCCGAGCGGTCGGGACCGACACGACCGGGGACTTAGAAAATATTCGCGCCGAGCGGTCGGGACCGACACGACCGGGGACTTTGAAAATATTCGCGCCGAGCGGTCGGGACCGACACGACCGGGGACTTTGAAAATATTCGCGCCGAGCGGTCGGGACCGACACGACCGGGGACTTTGAAAATATTCGCGCCGAGAGGTCGGAAGCGACACGGCGGGGAACTTTGAAAATATTCGCACCGTGCGATCAGGTTGTATTAGGTTAGGTTATATTATGTTATATATATATATATATATATATATATATATATATATATATATATATATATATATATATATATATATTCGCACCAAGAGGTCGGGACCGATACGTTCAGAAACGTAAAAAATATCCTCACCGAAATGTAGGAAGCGATGCGTCCGGAGATTTGAAAAATATTCCTACCGAGAGGTCGGAAGCGACATGACCGTGAAATTGTAAAATATTCCCACCGAGAGGTCGGAAGCGACATGACCGTGAAATTGTAAAATATTCCCACCGAGAGGTCGGAAGCGACATGACCGGGAACTTGGAAAATATTCGCGCCGAGCGGTCGGAAGCGACACGGCGGGGAACTTAGAAAATATTCGCGCCGAGCGGTCGGAAGCGACACGGCGGGGAACTTAGAAAATATTCGCGCCGAGCGGTCGGAAGCGACACGACCGGGGACTTTGAAAATATTCGCGCCGAGAGGTCGGAAGCGACACGGCCGGGGACTTTGAAAATATTCGCGCCGAGAGGTCGGAAGCGACACGGCGGGGAACTTTGAAAATATTCGCACCGTGCGATCAGGTTGTATTAGGTTAGGTTATATTATGTTATATATATATATATATATATATATATATATATATATACATATATATATATAATATTCGCACCAAGAGGTCGGGACCGATACGTTCAGAAACGTAAAAAATATCCTCACCGAAATGTAGGAAGCGATGCGTCCGGAGATTTGAAAAATATTCCTACCGAGAGGTCGGAAGCGACATGACCGTGAAATTGTAAAATATTCCCACCGAGAGGTCGGAAGCGACATGACCGTGAAATTGTAAAATATTCCCACCGAGAGGTCGGAAGCGACATGACCGGGAACTTGGAAAATATTCGCGCCGAGCGGTCGGAAGCGACACGGCGGGGAACTTAGAAAATATTCGCGCCGAGCGGTCGGAAGCGACACGGCGGGGAACTTAGAAAATATTCGCGCCGAGCGGTCGGAAGCGACACGACCGGGGACTTTGAAAATATTCGCGCCGAGAGGTCGGAAGCGACACGGCCGGGGACTTTGAAAATATTCGCGCCGAGAGGTCGGAAGCGACACGGCGGGGAACTTTGAAAATATTCGCACCGTGCGATCAGGTTGTATTAGGTTAGGTTATATTATGTTATATATATATATATATATATATATATATATATATATACATATATATATATAATATTCGCACCAAGAGGTCGGGACCGATACGTTCAGAAACGTAAAAAATATCCTCACCGAAATGTAGGAAGCGATGCGTCCGGAGATTTGAAAAATATTCCTACCGAGAGGTCGGAAGCGACATGACCGTGAAATTGTAAAATATTCCCACCGAGAGGTCGGAAGCGACATGACCGTGAAATTGTAAAATATTCCCACCGAGAGGTCGGAAGCGACATGACCGGGAACTTGGAAAATATTCGCGCCGAGCGGTCGGAAGCGACACGGCGGGGAACTTAGAAAATATTCGCGCCGAGCGGTCGGAAGCGACACGGCGGGGAACTTAGAAAATATTCGCGCCGAGCGGTCGGAAGCGACACGACCGGGGACTTTGAAAATATTCGCGCCGAGAGGTCGGAAGCGACACGGCCGGGGACTTTGAAAATATTCGCGCCGAGAGGTCGGAAGCGACACGGCGGGGAACTTTGAAAATATTCGCACCGTGCGATCAGGTTGTATTAGGTTAGGTTATATTATGTTATATATATATATATATATATATATATATATATATATATATATATATATAATATTCGCACCAAGAGGTCGGGACCGATACGTTCAGAAACGTAAAAAATATCCTCACCGAAATGTAGGAAGCGATGCGTCCGGAGATTTGAAAAATATTCCTACCGAGAGGTCGGAAGCGACATGACCGTGAAATTGTAAAATATTCCCACCGAGAGGTCGGAAGCGACATGACCGTGAAATTGTAAAATATTCCCACCGAGAGGTCGGAAGCGACATGACCGGGAACTTGGAAAATATTCGCGCCGAGCGGTCGGAAGCGACACGGCGGGGAACTTAGAAAATATTCGCGCCGAGCGGTCGGAAGCGACACGGCGGGGAACTTAGAAAATATTCGCGCCGAGCGGTCGGAAGCGACACGACCGGGGACTTTGAAAATATTCGCGCCGAGAGGTCGGAAGCGACACGGCCGGGGACTTTGAAAATACGCGCCGAGAGGTCGGAAGCGACACGGCGGGGAACTTTGAAAATATTCGCACCGTGCGATCAGGTTGTATTAGGTTAGGTTATATTATGTTATATATATATATATATATATATATATATATATATATATATATATATATATAATATTCGCACCAAGAGGTCGGGACCGATACGTTCAGAAACGTAAAAAAAAATATCCTCACCGAAATGTAGGAAGCGATGCGTCCGGAGATTTGAAAAATATTCCTACCGAGAGGTCGGAAGCGACATGACCGTGAAATTGTAAAATATTCCCACCGAGAGGTCGGAAGCGACATGACCGTGAAATTGTAAAATATTCCCACCGAGAGGTCGGAAGCGACATGACCGGGAACTTGGAAAATATTCGCGCCGAGCGGTCGGAAGCGACACGGCGGGGAACTTAGAAAATATTCGCGCCGAGCGGTCGGAAGCGACACGGCGGGGAACTTAGAAAATATTCGCGCCGAGCGGTCGGAAGCGACACGACCGGGGACTTTGAAAATATTCGCGCCGAGAGGTCGGAAGCGACACGGCCGGGGACTTTGAAAATATTCGCGCCGAGAGGTCGGAAGCGACACGGCGGGGAACTTTGAAAATATTCGCACCGTGCGATCAGGTTGTATTAGGTTAGGTTATATTATGTTATATATATATATATATATATATATATATATATACATATATATATATAATATTCGCACCAAGAGGTCGGGACCGATACGTTCAGAAACGTAAAAAATATCCTCACCGAAATGTAGGAAGCGATGCGTCCGGAGATTTGAAAAATATTCCTACCGAGAGGTCGGAAGCGACATGACCGTGAAATTGTAAAATATTCCCACCGAGAGGTCGGAAGCGACATGACCGTGAAATTGTAAAATATTCCCACCGAGAGGTCGGAAGCGACATGACCGGGAACTTGGAAAATATTCGCGCCGAGCGGTCGGAAGCGACACGGCGGGGAACTTAGAAAATATTCGCGCCGAGCGGTCGGAAGCGACACGGCGGGGAACTTAGAAAATATTCGCGCCGAGCGGTCGGAAGCGACACGACCGGGGACTTTGAAAATATTCGCGCCGAGAGGTCGGAAGCGACACGGCCGGGGACTTTGAAAATATTCGCGCCGAGAGGTCGGAAGCGACACGGCGGGGAACTTTGAAAATATTCGCACCGTGCGATCAGGTTGTATTAGGTTAGGTTATATTATGTTATATATATATATATATATATATATATATATATATATATATATATATATAATATTCGCACCAAGAGGTCGGGACCGATACGTTCAGAAACGTAAAAAATATCCTCACCGAAATGTAGGAAGCGATGCGTCCGGAGATTTGAAAAATATTCCTACCGAGAGGTCGGAAGCGACATGACCGTGAAATTGTAAAATATTCCCACCGAGAGGTCGGAAGCGACATGACCGTGAAATTGTAAAATATTCCCACCGAGAGGTCGGAAGCGACATGACCGGGAACTTAGAAAATATTCGCGCCGAGCGGTCGGAAGCGACACGGCGGGGAACTTAGAAAATATTCGCGCCGAGCGGTCGGAAGCGACACGACTGGGAATTTAGAAAATATTCGCACCGAGCGACCAGGTTGCATTAGGTTAGGTTATCTTATGTTATATACATAATATTCGCACCGAGAAGTAGGAGTAGACACGCCCGGCTTTCTGTAAAATAATACCACCGAGAGGTTAGGTTGGGTTAGGTTAGGTTATATTACGTTCTACATATATAATGTTCGCACCGAGAAGTACGGACCGGCACGACCGGGAACTTGGAAATTGTTCGCACCGCGCGGGCGGAAGCGACACGACCGGGAACTTAGAAAATATTCGCGCCGAGCGGTCGGGACCGACACGACCGGGGACTTAGAAAATATTCGCGCCGAGCGGTCGGGACCGACACGACCGGGGACTTTGAAAATATTCGCGCCGAGCGGTCGGGACCGACACGACCGGGGACTTTGAAAATATTCGCGCCGAGCGGTCGGGACCGACACGACCGGGGACTTTGAAAATATTCGCGCCGAGAGGTCGGAAGCGACACGGCGGGGAACTTTGAAAATATTCGCACCGTGCGATCAGGTTGTATTAGGTTAGGTTATATTATGTTATATATATATATATATATATATATATATATATATATATATATATATATATATATATATAATATTCGCACCAAGAGGTCGGGACCGATACGTTCAGAAACGTAAAAAATATCCTCACCGAAATGTAGGAAGCGATGCGTCCGGAGATTTGAAAAATATTCCTACCGAGAGGTCGGAAGCGACATGACCGTGAAATTGTAAAATATTCCCACCGAGAGGTCGGAAGCGACATGACCGTGAAATTGTAAAATATTCCCACCGAGAGGTCGGAAGCGACATGACCGGGAACTTGGAAAATATTCGCGCCGAGCGGTCGGAAGCGACACGGCGGGGAACTTAGAAAATATTCGCGCCGAGCGGTCGGAAGCGACACGGCGGGGAACTTAGAAAATATTCGCGCCGAGCGGTCGGAAGCGACACGACCGGGGACTTTGAAAATATTCGCGCCGAGAGGTCGGAAGCGACACGGCCGGGGACTTTGAAAATATTCGCGCCGAGAGGTCGGAAGCGACACGGCGGGGAACTTTGAAAATATTCGCACCGTGCGATCAGGTTGTATTAGGTTAGGTTATATTATGTTATATATATATATATATATATATATATATATATATATATACATATATATATATAATATTCGCACCAAGAGGTCGGGACCGATACGTTCAGAAACGTAAAAAATATCCTCACCGAAATGTAGGAAGCGATGCGTCCGGAGATTTGAAAAATATTCCTACCGAGAGGTCGGAAGCGACATGACCGTGAAATTGTAAAATATTCCCACCGAGAGGTCGGAAGCGACATGACCGTGAAATTGTAAAATATTCCCACCGAGAGGTCGGAAGCGACATGACCGGGAACTTGGAAAATATTCGCGCCGAGCGGTCGGAAGCGACACGGCGGGGAACTTAGAAAATATTCGCGCCGAGCGGTCGGAAGCGACACGGCGGGGAACTTAGAAAATATTCGCGCCGAGCGGTCGGAAGCGACACGACCGGGGACTTTGAAAATATTCGCACCGAGCGACCAGGTTGCATTAGGTTAGGTTATCTTATGTTATATACATAATATTCGCACCGAGAAGTAGGAGTAGACACGCCCGGCTTTCTGTAAAATAATACCACCGAGAGGTTAGGTTGGGTTAGGTTAGGTTATATTACGTTCTACATATATAATGTTCGCACCGAGAAGTACGGACCGGCACGACCGGGAACTTGGAAATTGTTCGCACCGCGCGGGCGGAAGCGACACGACCGGGAACTTAGAAAATATTCGCGCCGAGCGGTCGGGACCGACACGACCGGGGACTTAGAAAATATTCGCGCCGAGCGGTCGGGACCGACACGACCGGGGACTTTGAAAATATTCGCGCCGAGCGGTCGGGACCGACACGACCGGGGACTTTGAAAATATTCGCGCCGAGCGGTCGGGACCGACACGACCGGGGACTTTGAAAATATTCGCGCCGAGAGGTCGGAAGCGACACGGCGGGGAACTTTGAAAATATTCGCACCGTGCGATCAGGTTGTATTAGGTTAGGTTATATTATGTTATATATATATATATATATATATATATATATATATATATATATATATATATATATATATATAATATTCGCACCAAGAGGTCGGGACCGATACGTTCAGAAACGTAAAAAATATCCTCACCGAAATGTAGGAAGCGATGCGTCCGGAGATTTGAAAAATATTCCTACCGAGAGGTCGGAAGCGACATGACCGTGAAATTGTAAAATATTCCCACCGAGAGGTCGGAAGCGACATGACCGTGAAATTGTAAAATATTCCCACCGAGAGGTCGGAAGCGACATGACCGGGAACTTGGAAAATATTCGCGCCGAGCGGTCGGAAGCGACACGGCGGGGAACTTAGAAAATATTCGCGCCGAGCGGTCGGAAGCGACACGGCGGGGAACTTAGAAAATATTCGCGCCGAGCGGTCGGAAGCGACACGACCGGGGACTTTGAAAATATTCGCGCCGAGAGGTCGGAAGCGACACGGCCGGGGACTTTGAAAATATTCGCGCCGAGAGGTCGGAAGCGACACGGCGGGGAACTTTGAAAATATTCGCACCGTGCGATCAGGTTGTATTAGGTTAGGTTATATTATGTTATATATATATATATATATATATATATATATATATACATATATATATATAATATTCGCACCAAGAGGTCGGGACCGATACGTTCAGAAACGTAAAAAATATCCTCACCGAAATGTAGGAAGCGATGCGTCCGGAGATTTGAAAAATATTCCTACCGAGAGGTCGGAAGCGACATGACCGTGAAATTGTAAAATATTCCCACCGAGAGGTCGGAAGCGACATGACCGTGAAATTGTAAAATATTCCCACCGAGAGGTCGGAAGCGACATGACCGGGAACTTGGAAAATATTCGCGCCGAGCGGTCGGAAGCGACACGGCGGGGAACTTAGAAAATATTCGCGCCGAGCGGTCGGAAGCGACACGGCGGGGAACTTAGAAAATATTCGCGCCGAGCGGTCGGAAGCGACACGACCGGGGACTTTGAAAATATTCGCGCCGAGCGGTCGGGACCGACACGACCGGGGACTTTGAAAATATTCGCGCCGAGAGGTCGGAAGCGACACGGCGGGGAACTTTGAAAATATTCGCACCGTGCGATCAGGTTGTATTAGGTTAGGTTATATTATGTTATATATATATATATATATATATATATATATATATATATATATATATATATATATATATATATAATATTCGCACCAAGAGGTCGGGACCGATACGTTCAGAAACGTAAAAAATATCCTCACCGAAATGTAGGAAGCGATGCGTCCGGAGATTTGAAAAATATTCCTACCGAGAGGTCGGAAGCGACATGACCGTGAAATTGTAAAATATTCCCACCGAGAGGTCGGAAGCGACATGACCGTGAAATTGTAAAATATTCCCACCGAGAGGTCGGAAGCGACATGACCGG
This sequence comes from Xylocopa violacea, assembly GCA_963969225.1. Lineage (NCBI taxonomy): Eukaryota > Metazoa > Arthropoda > Insecta > Hymenoptera > Apidae > Xylocopa > Xylocopa violacea. Next base: position 38,027 of record CAXAJV010001070.1, on the reverse strand, counting down.
GAACTTGGAAAATATTCGCGCCGAGCGGTCGGAAGCGACACGGCGGGGAACTTAGAAAATATTCGCGCCGAGCGGTCGGAAGCGACACGGCGGGGAACTTAGAAAATATTCGCGCCGAGCGGTCGGAAGCGACACGACCGGGGACTTTGAAAATATTCGCGCCGAGAGGTCGGAAGCGACACGGCCGGGGACTTTGAAAATATTCGCGCCGAGAGGTCGGAAGCGACACGGCGGGGAACTTTGAAAATATTCGCACCGTGCGATCAGGTTGTATTAGGTTAGGTTATATTATGTTATATATATATATATATATATATATATATATATATATACATATATATATATAATATTCGCACCAAGAGGTCGGGACCGATACGTTCAGAAACGTAAAAAATATCCTCACCGAAATGTAGGAAGCGATGCGTCCGGAGATTTGAAAAATATTCCTACCGAGAGGTCGGAAGCGACATGACCGTGAAATTGTAAAATATTCCCACCGAGAGGTCGGAAGCGACATGACCGTGAAATTGTAAAATATTCCCACCGAGAGGTCGGAAGCGACATGACCGGGAACTTGGAAAATATTCGCGCCGAGCGGTCGGAAGCGACACGGCGGGGAACTTAGAAAATATTCGCGCCGAGCGGTCGGAAGCGACACGGCGGGGAACTTAGAAAATATTCGCGCCGAGCGGTCGGAAGCGACACGACCGGGGACTTTGAAAATATTCGCGCCGAGAGGTCGGAAGCGACACGGCCGGGGACTTTGAAAATATTCGCGCCGAGAGGTCGGAAGCGACACGGCGGGGAACTTTGAAAATATTCGCACCGTGCGATCAGGTTGTATTAGGTTAGGTTATATTATGTTATATATATATATATATATATATATATATATATATATATATATATATATAATATTCGCACCAAGAGGTCGGGACCGATACGTTCAGAAACGTAAAAAATATCCTCACCGAAATGTAGGAAGCGATGCGTCCGGAGATTTGAAAAATATTCCTACCGAGAGGTCGGAAGCGACATGACCGTGAAATTGTAAAATATTCCCACCGAGAGGTCGGAAGCGACATGACCGTGAAATTGTAAAATATTCCCACCGAGAGGTCGGAAGCGACATGACCGGGAACTTGGAAAATATTCGCGCCGAGCGGTCGGAAGCGACACGGCGGGGAACTTAGAAAATATTCGCGCCGAGCGGTCGGAAGCGACACGGCGGGGAACTTAGAAAATATTCGCGCCGAGCGGTCGGAAGCGACACGACCGGGGACTTTGAAAATATTCGCGCCGAGAGGTCGGAAGCGACACGGCCGGGGACTTTGAAAATATTCGCGCCGAGAGGTCGGAAGCGACACGGCGGGGAACTTTGAAAATATTCGCACCGTGCGATCAGGTTGTATTAGGTTAGGTTATATTATGTTATATATATATATATATATATATATATATATATATACATATATATATATAATATTCGCACCAAGAGGTCGGGACCGATACGTTCAGAAACGTAAAAAATATCCTCACCGAAATGTAGGAAGCGATGCGTCCGGAGATTTGAAAAATATTCCTACCGAGAGGTCGGAAGCGACATGACCGTGAAATTGTAAAATATTCCCACCGAGAGGTCGGAAGCGACATGACCGTGAAATTGTAAAATATTCCCACCGAGAGGTCGGAAGCGACATGACCGGGAACTTGGAAAATATTCGCGCCGAGCGGTCGGAAGCGACACGGCGGGGAACTTAGAAAATATTCGCGCCGAGCGGTCGGAAGCGACACGGCGGGGAACTTAGAAAATATTCGCGCCGAGCGGTCGGAAGCGACACGACCGGGGACTTTGAAAATATTCGCGCCGAGAGGTCGGAAGCGACACGGCCGGGGACTTTGAAAATATTCGCGCCGAGAGGTCGGAAGCGACACGGCGGGGAACTTTGAAAATATTCGCACCGTGCGATCAGGTTGTATTAGGTTAGGTTATATTATGTTATATATATATATATATATATATATATATATATATACATATATATATATAATATTCGCACCAAGAGGTCGGGACCGATACGTTCAGAAACGTAAAAAATATCCTCACCGAAATGTAGGAAGCGATGCGTCCGGAGATTTGAAAAATATTCCTACCGAGAGGTCGGAAGCGACATGACCGTGAAATTGTAAAATATTCCCACCGAGAGGTCGGAAGCGACATGACCGTGAAATTGTAAAATATTCCCACCGAGAGGTCGGAAGCGACATGACCGGGAACTTGGAAAATATTCGCGCCGAGCGGTCGGAAGCGACACGGCGGGGAACTTAGAAAATATTCGCGCCGAGCGGTCGGAAGCGACACGGCGGGGAACTTAGAAAATATTCGCGCCGAGCGGTCGGAAGCGACACGACCGGGGACTTTGAAAATATTCGCGCCGAGAGGTCGGAAGCGACACGGCCGGGGACTTTGAAAATATTCGCGCCGAGAGGTCGGAAGCGACACGGCGGGGAACTTTGAAAATATTCGCACCGTGCGATCAGGTTGTATTAGGTTAGGTTATATTATGTTATATATATATATATATATATATATATATATATATATATATATATATAATATTCGCACCAAGAGGTCGGGACCGATACGTTCAGAAACGTAAAAAATATCCTCACCGAAATGTAGGAAGCGATGCGTCCGGAGATTTGAAAAATATTCCTACCGAGAGGTCGGAAGCGACATGACCGTGAAATTGTAAAATATTCCCACCGAGAGGTCGGAAGCGACATGACCGTGAAATTGTAAAATATTCCCACCGAGAGGTCGGAAGCGACATGACCGGGAACTTAGAAAATATTCGCGCCGAGCGGTCGGAAGCGACACGGCGGGGAACTTAGAAAATATTCGCGCCGAGCGGTCGGAAGCGACACGACTGGGAATTTAGAAAATATTCGCACCGAGCGACCAGGTTGCATTAGGTTAGGTTATCTTATGTTATATACATAATATTCGCACCGAGAAGTAGGAGTAGACACGCCCGGCTTTCTGTAAAATAATACCACCGAGAGGTTAGGTTGGGTTAGGTTAGGTTATATTACGTTCTACATATATAATGTTCGCACCGAGAAGTACGGACCGGCACGACCGGGAACTTGGAAATTGTTCGCACCGCGCGGGCGGAAGCGACACGACCGGGAACTTAGAAAATATTCGCGCCGAGCGGTCGGGACCGACACGACCGGGGACTTAGAAAATATTCGCGCCGAGCGGTCGGGACCGACACGACCGGGGACTTTGAAAATATTCGCGCCGAGCGGTCGGGACCGACACGACCGGGGACTTTGAAAATATTCGCGCCGAGCGGTCGGGACCGACACGACCGGGGACTTTGAAAATATTCGCGCCGAGAGGTCGGAAGCGACACGGCGGGGAACTTTGAAAATATTCGCACCGTGCGATCAGGTTGTATTAGGTTAGGTTATATTATGTTATATATATATATATATATATATATATATATATATATATATATATATATATATATATATATAATATTCGCACCAAGAGGTCGGGACCGATACGTTCAGAAACGTAAAAAATATCCTCACCGAAATGTAGGAAGCGATGCGTCCGGAGATTTGAAAAATATTCCTACCGAGAGGTCGGAAGCGACATGACCGTGAAATTGTAAAATATTCCCACCGAGAGGTCGGAAGCGACATGACCGTGAAATTGTAAAATATTCCCACCGAGAGGTCGGAAGCGACATGACCGGGAACTTGGAAAATATTCGCGCCGAGCGGTCGGAAGCGACACGGCGGGGAACTTAGAAAATATTCGCGCCGAGCGGTCGGAAGCGACACGGCGGGGAACTTAGAAAATATTCGCGCCGAGCGGTCGGAAGCGACACGACCGGGGACTTTGAAAATATTCGCGCCGAGAGGTCGGAAGCGACACGGCCGGGGACTTTGAAAATATTCGCGCCGAGAGGTCGGAAGCGACACGGCGGGGAACTTTGAAAATATTCGCACCGTGCGATCAGGTTGTATTAGGTTAGGTTATATTATGTTATATATATATATATATATATATATATATATATATACATATATATATATAATATTCGCACCAAGAGGTCGGGACCGATACGTTCAGAAACGTAAAAAATATCCTCACCGAAATGTAGGAAGCGATGCGTCCGGAGATTTGAAAAATATTCCTACCGAGAGGTCGGAAGCGACATGACCGTGAAATTGTAAAATATTCCCACCGAGAGGTCGGAAGCGACATGACCGTGAAATTGTAAAATATTCCCACCGAGAGGTCGGAAGCGACATGACCGGGAACTTGGAAAATATTCGCGCCGAGCGGTCGGAAGCGACACGGCGGGGAACTTAGAAAATATTCGCGCCGAGCGGTCGGAAGCGACACGGCGGGGAACTTAGAAAATATTCGCGCCGAGCGGTCGGAAGCGACACGACCGGGGACTTTGAAAATATTCGCGCCGAGAGGTCGGAAGCGACACGGCCGGGGACTTTGAAAATATTCGCGCCGAGAGGTCGGAAGCGACACGGCGGGGAACTTTGAAAATATTCGCACCGTGCGATCAGGTTGTATTAGGTTAGGTTATATTATGTTATATATATATATATATATATATATATATATATATATATATATATATATATTCGCACCAAGAGGTCGGGACCGATACGTTCAGAAACGTAAAAAATATCCTCACCGAAATGTAGGAAGCGATGCGTCCGGAGATTTGAAAAATATTCCTACCGAGAGGTCGGAAGCGACATGACCGTGAAATTGTAAAATATTCCCACCGAGAGGTCGGAAGCGACATGACCGTGAAATTGTAAAATATTCCCACCGAGAGGTCGGAAGCGACATGACCGGGAACTTGGAAAATATTCGCGCCGAGCGGTCGGAAGCGACACGGCGGGGAACTTAGAAAATATTCGCGCCGAGCGGTCGGAAGCGACACGGCGGGGAACTTAGAAAATATTCGCGCCGAGCGGTCGGAAGCGACACGACCGGGGACTTTGAAAATATTCGCGCCGAGAGGTCGGAAGCGACACGGCCGGGGACTTTGAAAATATTCGCGCCGAGAGGTCGGAAGCGACACGGCGGGGAACTTTGAAAATATTCGCACCGTGCGATCAGGTTGTATTAGGTTAGGTTATATTATGTTATATATATATATATATATATATATATATATATATACATATATATATATAATATTCGCACCAAGAGGTCGGGACCGATACGTTCAGAAACGTAAAAAATATCCTCACCGAAATGTAGGAAGCGATGCGTCCGGAGATTTGAAAAATATTCCTACCGAGAGGTCGGAAGCGACATGACCGTGAAATTGTAAAATATTCCCACCGAGAGGTCGGAAGCGACATGACCGTGAAATTGTAAAATATTCCCACCGAGAGGTCGGAAGCGACATGACCGGGAACTTGGAAAATATTCGCGCCGAGCGGTCGGAAGCGACACGGCGGGGAACTTAGAAAATATTCGCGCCGAGCGGTCGGAAGCGACACGGCGGGGAACTTAGAAAATATTCGCGCCGAGCGGTCGGAAGCGACACGACCGGGGACTTTGAAAATATTCGCGCCGAGAGGTCGGAAGCGACACGGCCGGGGACTTTGAAAATATTCGCGCCGAGAGGTCGGAAGCGACACGGCGGGGAACTTTGAAAATATTCGCACCGTGCGATCAGGTTGTATTAGGTTAGGTTATATTATGTTATATATATATATATATATATATATATATATATATATATATATATATATATATATTCGCACCAAGAGGTCGGGACCGATACGTTCAGAAACGTAAAAAATATCCTCACCGAAATGTAGGAAGCGATGCGTCCGGAGATTTGAAAAATATTCCTACCGAGAGGTCGGAAGCGACATGACCGTGAAATTGTAAAATATTCCCACCGAGAGGTCGGAAGCGACATGACCGTGAAATTGTAAAATATTCCCACCGAGAGGTCGGAAGCGACATGACCGGGAACTTAGAAAATATTCGCGCCGAGCGGTCGGAAGCGACACGGCGGGGAACTTAGAAAATATTCGCGCCGAGCGGTCGGAAGCGACACGACTGGGAATTTAGAAAATATTCGCACCGAGCGACCAGGTTGCATTAGGTTAGGTTATCTTATGTTATATACATAATATTCGCACCGAGAAGTAGGAGTAGACACGCCCGGCTTTCTGTAAAATAATACCACCGAGAGGTTAGGTTGGGTTAGGTTAGGTTATATTACGTTCTACATATATAATGTTCGCACCGAGAAGTACGGACCGGCACGACCGGGAACTTGGAAATTGTTCGCACCGCGCGGGCGGAAGCGACACGACCGGGAACTTAGAAAATATTCGCGCCGAGCGGTCGGGACCGACACGACCGGGGACTTAGAAAATATTCGCGCCGAGCGGTCGGGACCGACACGACCGGGGACTTTGAAAATATTCGCGCCGAGCGGTCGGGACCGACACGACCGGGGACTTTGAAAATATTCGCGCCGAGCGGTCGGGACCGACACGACCGGGGACTTTGAAAATATTCGCGCCGAGAGGTCGGAAGCGACACGGCGGGGAACTTTGAAAATATTCGCACCGTGCGATCAGGTTGTATTAGGTTAGGTTATATTATGTTATATATATATATATATATATATATATATATATATATATATATATATATATATATATATATATATATATTCGCACCAAGAGGTCGGGACCGATACGTTCAGAAACGTAAAAAATATCCTCACCGAAATGTAGGAAGCGATGCGTCCGGAGATTTGAAAAATATTCCTACCGAGAGGTCGGAAGCGACATGACCGTGAAATTGTAAAATATTCCCACCGAGAGGTCGGAAGCGACATGACCGTGAAATTGTAAAATATTCCCACCGAGAGGTCGGAAGCGACATGACCGGGAACTTGGAAAATATTCGCGCCGAGCGGTCGGAAGCGACACGGCGGGGAACTTAGAAAATATTCGCGCCGAGCGGTCGGAAGCGACACGGCGGGGAACTTAGAAAATATTCGCGCCGAGCGGTCGGAAGCGACACGACCGGGGACTTTGAAAATATTCGCGCCGAGAGGTCGGAAGCGACACGGCCGGGGACTTTGAAAATATTCGCGCCGAGAGGTCGGAAGCGACACGGCGGGGAACTTTGAAAATATTCGCACCGTGCGATCAGGTTGTATTAGGTTAGGTTATATTATGTTATATATATATATATATATATATATATATATATATATACATATATATATATAATATTCGCACCAAGAGGTCGGGACCGATACGTTCAGAAACGTAAAAAATATCCTCACCGAAATGTAGGAAGCGATGCGTCCGGAGATTTGAAAAATATTCCTACCGAGAGGTCGGAAGCGACATGACCGTGAAATTGTAAAATATTCCCACCGAGAGGTCGGAAGCGACATGACCGTGAAATTGTAAAATATTCCCACCGAGAGGTCGGAAGCGACATGACCGGGAACTTGGAAAATATTCGCGCCGAGCGGTCGGAAGCGACACGGCGGGGAACTTAGAAAATATTCGCGCCGAGCGGTCGGAAGCGACACGGCGGGGAACTTAGAAAATATTCGCGCCGAGCGGTCGGAAGCGACACGACCGGGGACTTTGAAAATATTCGCGCCGAGAGGTCGGAAGCGACACGGCCGGGGACTTTGAAAATATTCGCGCCGAGAGGTCGGAAGCGACACGGCGGGGAACTTTGAAAATATTCGCACCGTGCGATCAGGTTGTATTAGGTTAGGTTATATTATGTTATATATATATATATATATATATATATATATATATATACATATATATATATAATATTCGCACCAAGAGGTCGGGACCGATACGTTCAGAAACGTAAAAAATATCCTCACCGAAATGTAGGAAGCGATGCGTCCGGAGATTTGAAAAATATTCCTACCGAGAGGTCGGAAGCGACATGACCGTGAAATTGTAAAATATTCCCACCGAGAGGTCGGAAGCGACATGACCGTGAAATTGTAAAATATTCCCACCGAGAGGTCGGAAGCGACATGACCGGGAACTTGGAAAATATTCGCGCCGAGCGGTCGGAAGCGACACGGCGGGGAACTTAGAAAATATTCGCGCCGAGCGGTCGGAAGCGACACGGCGGGGAACTTAGAAAATATTCGCGCCGAGCGGTCGGAAGCGACACGACCGGGGACTTTGAAAATATTCGCGCCGAGAGGTCGGAAGCGACACGGCCGGGGACTTTGAAAATATTCGCGCCGAGAGGTCGGAAGCGACACGGCGGGGAACTTTGAAAATATTCGCACCGTGCGATCAGGTTGTATTAGGTTAGGTTATATTATGTTATATATATATATATATATATATATATATATATATATATATATATATATAATATTCGCACCAAGAGGTCGGGACCGATACGTTCAGAAACGTAAAAAATATCCTCACCGAAATGTAGGAAGCGATGCGTCCGGAGATTTGAAAAATATTCCTACCGAGAGGTCGGAAGCGACATGACCGTGAAATTGTAAAATATTCCCACCGAGAGGTCGGAAGCGACATGACCGTGAAATTGTAAAATATTCCCACCGAGAGGTCGGAAGCGACATGACCGGGAACTTGGAAAATATTCGCGCCGAGCGGTCGGAAGCGACACGGCGGGGAACTTAGAAAATATTCGCGCCGAGCGGTCGGAAGCGACACGGCGGGGAACTTAGAAAATATTCGCGCCGAGCGGTCGGAAGCGACACGACCGGGGACTTTGAAAATATTCGCGCCGAGAGGTCGGAAGCGACACGGCCGGGGACTTTGAAAATATTCGCGCCGAGAGGTCGGAAGCGACACGGCGGGGAACTTTGAAAATATTCGCACCGTGCGATCAGGTTGTATTAGGTTAGGTTATATTATGTTATATATATATATATATATATATATATATATATATATATATATATATATATAATATTCGCACCAAGAGGTCGGGACCGATACGTTCAGAAACGTAAAAAATATCCTCACCGAAATGTAGGAAGCGATGCGTCCGGAGATTTGAAAAATATTCCTACCGAGAGGTCGGAAGCGACATGACCGTGAAATTGTAAAATATTCCCACCGAGAGGTCGGAAGCGACATGACCGTGAAATTGTAAAATATTCCCACCGAGAGGTCGGAAGCGACATGACCGGGAACTTGGAAAATATTCGCGCCGAGCGGTCGGAAGCGACACGGCGGGGAACTTAGAAAATATTCGCGCCGAGCGGTCGGAAGCGACACGGCGGGGAACTTAGAAAATATTCGCGCCGAGCGGTCGGAAGCGACACGACCGGGGACTTTGAAAATATTCGCGCCGAGAGGTCGGAAGCGACACGGCCGGGGACTTTGAAAATATTCGCGCCGAGAGGTCGGAAGCGACACGGCGGGGAACTTTGAAAATATTCGCACCGTGCGATCAGGTTGTATTAGGTTAGGTTATATTATGTTATATATATATATATATATATATATATATATATATACATATATATATATAATATTCGCACCAAGAGGTCGGGACCGATACGTTCAGAAACGTAAAAAATATCCTCACCGAAATGTAGGAAGCGATGCGTCCGGAGATTTGAAAAATATTCCTACCGAGAGGTCGGAAGCGACATGACCGTGAAATTGTAAAATATTCCCACCGAGAGGTCGGAAGCGACATGACCGTGAAATTGTAAAATATTCCCACCGAGAGGTCGGAAGCGACATGACCGGGAACTTGGAAAATATTCGCGCCGAGCGGTCGGAAGCGACACGGCGGGGAACTTAGAAAATATTCGCGCCGAGCGGTCGGAAGCGACACGGCGGGGAACTTAGAAAATATTCGCGCCGAGCGGTCGGAAGCGACACGACCGGGGACTTTGAAAATATTCGCGCCGAGAGGTCGGAAGCGACACGGCCGGGGACTTTGAAAATATTCGCGCCGAGAGGTCGGAAGCGACACGGCGGGGAACTTTGAAAATATTCGCACCGTGCGATCAGGTTGTATTAGGTTAGGTTATATTATGTTATATATATATATATATATATATATATATATATATATATATATATATAATATTCGCACCAAGAGGTCGGGACCGATACGTTCAGAAACGTAAAAAATATCCTCACCGAAATGTAGGAAGCGATGCGTCCGGAGATTTGAAAAATATTCCTACCGAGAGGTCGGAAGCGACATGACCGTGAAATTGTAAAATATTCCCACCGAGAGGTCGGAAGCGACATGACCGTGAAATTGTAAAATATTCCCACCGAGAGGTCGGAAGCGACATGACCGGGAACTTAGAAAATATTCGCGCCGAGCGGTCGGAAGCGACACGGCGGGGAACTTAGAAAATATTCGCGCCGAGCGGTCGGAAGCGACACGACTGGGAATTTAGAAAATATTCGCACCGAGCGACCAGGTTGCATTAGGTTAGGTTATCTTATGTTATATACATAATATTCGCACCGAGAAGTAGGAGTAGACACGCCCGGCTTTCTGTAAAATAATACCACCGAGAGGTTAGGTTGGGTTAGGTTAGGTTATATTACGTTCTACATATATAATGTTCGCACCGAGAAGTACGGACCGGCACGACCGGGAACTTGGAAATTGTTCGCACCGCGCGGGCGGAAGCGACACGACCGGGAACTTAGAAAATATTCGCGCCGAGCGGTCGGGACCGACACGACCGGGGACTTAGAAAATATTCGCGCCGAGCGGTCGGGACCGACACGACCGGGGACTTTGAAAACGCGCCGAGCGGTCGGGACCGACACGACCGGGGACTTTGAAAATATTCGCGCCGAGCGGTCGGGACCGACACGACCGGGGACTTTGAAAATATTCGCGCCGAGAGGTCGGAAGCGACACGGCGGGGAACTTTGAAAATATTCGCACCGTGCGATCAGGTTGTATTAGGTTAGGTTATATTATGTTATATATATATATATATATATATATATATATATATATATATATATATATATATATATATATATAATATTCGCACCAAGAGGTCGGGACCGATACGTTCAGAAACGTAAAAAATATCCTCACCGAAATGTAGGAAGCGATGCGTCCGGAGATTTGAAAAATATTCCTACCGAGAGGTCGGAAGCGACATGACCGTGAAATTGTAAAATATTCCCACCGAGAGGTCGGAAGCGACATGACCGTGAAATTGTAAAATATTCCCACCGAGAGGTCGGAAGCGACATGACCGGGAACTTGGAAAATATTCGCGCCGAGCGGTCGGAAGCGACACGGCGGGGAACTTAGAAAATATTCGCGCCGAGCGGTCGGAAGCGACACGGCGGGGAACTTAGAAAATATTCGCGCCGAGCGGTCGGAAGCGACACGACCGGGGACTTTGAAAATATTCGCGCCGAGAGGTCGGAAGCGACACGGCCGGGGACTTTGAAAATATTCGCGCCGAGAGGTCGGAAGCGACACGGCGGGGAACTTTGAAAATATTCGCACCGTGCGATCAGGTTGTATTAGGTTAGGTTATATTATGTTATATATATATATATATATATATATATATATATATATATACATATATATATATAATATTCGCACCAAGAGGTCGGGACCGATACGTTCAGAAACGTAAAAAATATCCTCACCGAAATGTAGGAAGCGATGCGTCCGGAGATTTGAAAAATATTCCTACCGAGAGGTCGGAAGCGACATGACCGTGAAATTGTAAAATATTCCCACCGAGAGGTCGGAAGCGACATGACCGTGAAATTGTAAAATATTCCCACCGAGAGGTCGGAAGCGACATGACCGGGAACTTGGAAAATATTCGCGCCGAGCGGTCGGAAGCGACACGGCGGGGAACTTAGAAAATATTCGCGCCGAGCGGTCGGAAGCGACACGGCGGGGAACTTAGAAAATATTCGCGCCGAGCGGTCGGAAGCGACACGACCGGGGACTTTGAAAATATTCGCGCCGAGAGGTCGGAAGCGACACGGCCGGGGACTTTGAAAATATTCGCGCCGAGAGGTCGGAAGCGACACGGCGGGGAACTTTGAAAATATTCGCACCGTGCGATCAGGTTGTATTAGGTTAGGTTATATTATGTTATATATATATATATATATATATATATATATATATATATATATATATATATAATATTCGCACCAAGAGGTCGGGACCGATACGTTCAGAAACGTAAAAAATATCCTCACCGAAATGTAGGAAGCGATGCGTCCGGAGATTTGAAAAATATTCCTACCGAGAGGTCGGAAGCGACATGACCGTGAAATTGTAAAATATTCCCACCGAGAGGTCGGAAGCGACATGACCGTGAAATTGTAAAATATTCCCACCGAGAGGTCGGAAGCGACATGACCGGGAACTTGGAAAATATTCGCGCCGAGCGGTCGGAAGCGACACGGCGGGGAACTTAGAAAATATTCGCGCCGAGCGGTCGGAAGCGACACGGCGGGGAACTTAGAAAATATTCGCGCCGAGCGGTCGGAAGCGACACGACGGGGAACTTAGAAAATATTCGCAACGAGAGGTCGGAAGCGACACGATCGGCGGTTTTTCGCTATTTTCTCGTAAATTAAACCGTTGACCTAACAATTTTTTTGCAGAAACCTTATTGAAAGCTATTGATTGAATTTATTAGCGCATTGTTTAGTCGAATTTATAATTTTTAGTCTCCCGAAACCGACACGACTGGCGGTTTTTGTCAATTTATCGGTAATTTTTTTATATAAACGCTTGGTTTTTTTTTCGTAATATCGATTAATTTGATTGTAGAATTCATTTGTACGTGTCAGATTTTCGATTTTTCGTGTTTTTCGTTGACTTCGTATTTTATAACTGCGTTTTTTCAATGTTAAAATCGATTAAAATTCGTTATATTCTAGAAATATGTTTTTCCGTATATATTCATTATGTTTAAACAAT
>CAXAJV010001070.1:15000-20000 GCA_963969225.1 Xylocopa violacea | reverse complement strand
TTCGGAGGGGACGATTCGTCGCCGCCAAGCCCCGTTGTCGAGAGTCTGTGAAAACCCGTGCCGTTGCGAGATCGAACAATTTTATGCTCGCTTCGCGTTGCCGGGCTAAACAGACCGCCTCGAGGGTGTACGGCGACGAGTCCCAACGAATCTTTACCCGAACGACGAACAACGATCGTCGTCGACCTCGAATTCTCGCAGGGTCGTGCCACCGCGACCGCTCTCTACGATCAGGTCGATCGTACCGTACCGTTTCGTTCGGAGGGGACGATTCGTCGCCGCCAAGCCTCGTTGTCGAGAGTCTGTGAAAACCCGTGCCGTTGCGAGCTCGAACAACTTTATGCTCGCTTCGTGTTGTCGGGTGAAACGGACCGCCTCGAGGCTGTGTACGACGGCGAGTCCCAACGAATCTTTACCCGAACGACGAACGTGTGTACCGTCGTCGACCTCGAATTCGTAGGATCGCGTCGCCCGCTCTTTTATACCAGTCGATCGTACCGTACCGTTTCGTTCGGAGGGGACGATTCGTCGCCGCCAAGCCTCGTTGTCGAGAGTCTGTGAAAACCCGTGCCGTTGCGAGATCGAACAATTTTATGCTCGCTTCGTGTCGCAGGTTAAATTGGACCGCTTCGAGGCTGCGCGCGCGGCGAGTCCCAACGAATCTTCACCCGAACGATGAACGTGTTGTACCGTCGTCGACCTCGAATTCGCAGGATCGTGTGTCGCCCGCTCTTTTATACCAGTCGATCGTACCGTACCGTTTCGTTCGGAGGGGACGATTCGTCGCCGCCAAGCCTCGTTGTCGAGAGTCTGTGAAAACCCGTGCCGTTGCGAGATCGAACAATTTTATGCTCGCTTCGTGTCGCAGGTTAAATTGGACCGCTTCGATGCTGCGCGCGCGGCGAGTCCCAACGAATCTTCACCCGAACGATGAACGTGTACCGTCGTCGATCTCGAATTCGCAGGATCGTGTGTCGCCCGCTCTTTTATACCAGTCGATCGTACCGTACCGTTTCGTTCGGAGGGGACGATTCGTCGCCGCCAAGCCTCGTTGTTGAGTGTCTGAAAACCCGTTGCCGTTGCGAGATCGAACAATTTTATGCTCGCTTCGTGTCGCAGGTTAAATTGGACCGCTCAGAGGCTGCGCGTGCGGCGAGTCCCAACGAATCATTCACCCGAACGGACGCGCCGTCGTCGACTTCGATTTCTTTTAAGAGCGTGTGTCGCGCGTATCCTGTTTTAGTCGATCGTACCGTTCCGTTCGGAGGGGACGATTCGTCGCCGCCAAGCCTCGCTCTCATAGAGTCTATGAAAACCCGTTGCCGTTGCGAGATCGAACCATTTTATGCTCGCTTCGTGTCGCAGGTTAAATTGGACCGCTCAGAGGCTGCGCGTGCGGCGAGTCCCAACGAATCTTCACCCGAACGGACGCGCCGTCGTCGACTTCGAATTCCTTTAAGAGCGTGTGTCGCGCGTATCCTGTTTTAGTCGATCGTACCGTTCCGTTCGGAGGGGACGATTCGTCGCCGCCAAGCCTCGTTGTCGAGAGTCTGTGAAAACCCGTGCCGTTGCGAGATCGAACAATATTATGCTCGCTTCGCGTTGTCGGGTGAAACAGACCGCCTCGAGGCTGTGTACGACGGCGAGTCCCAACGAATCTTTACCCGAACGACGATCGTCGTCGACTTCGAATTCGTTAAGAGCGTGGTGTCGCGCCGCGTACCCTGGTTGTGTTAATGTCGATCGTACCGTTCCGTTCGGAGGGGACGATTCGTCGGGCCAAGCCTCGTTGGCGATTAGGGTCTGTATAATGAACCCGCCGTTGCGAGATCGAATCTCATTTATTATGCTCGCTTCGTGTTGTCGGGTAAATAAAATTATACAGACCGCGCTCGAGGTGTTGGTGTTGTTAACCGACGAGTCCTAACGAATTTTTCTTACCCGAACGGTAAGTTATGTCGTCGACTTTGCATATTCGACAGGTCGAGTGTGTACCATTATTTTGCGTCTCTGCGTGAAAGCAATACGCCGCTGGTACTTGTTCGTTTTCCCGTTTCACAATTGTGCTGCAAGCTCAGAGGGGACTTGCTTTTTGCCATAGCCTCGTTGTCGCGAGTCTGAGAAACCGGCCGTTGCGAGATCGAATAATTTATACTCGCTTCGTGTTGCCGGGGAAAAACGGTAGACCGCTCGAGGCTTTGGCGGCCGAGTCCCAACGAATTTTTTTTTTTTTTTATCACCTGAGCTCTGAAGCACAGATCGTGCAGTGGATCGTGGAATTTGAGGAACTTGTACCACGCACCTGTGTTCGGGTTTTGATCGTGTCGTTCGTTCAGAGGGGACCGCTTCGCCGAGCGAAGCCTCGTTGTCGCGAGTCTGGAAACACACCCGCCGTTGCGAGATCGAATAATTTTTTATGCTCGCTTCGTGTTGTCGGGTGGGTAAAATTATAGACCGCTTCGAGGTTTCACGGCGAGTCCCATCGATATTTTACGACTTACCTGTACGAACGTCGTCAACTTCTCGAAAGCAATACGCCGATGGGTGTTGGATATCTTTCTTTTTTTTTTTTTTTGTATTCACTTCCACGTGCCATTCGTTCAGAGGGGACGACGATATATTCGCGTTTGCGTATTCTTCCTCGTTGTCGAGAGTCCCTTAATAAACCCGCCGTTGCGAGATCGAATTTTACAAGCTCGCTTCGTGTTGTCGGGAGGAAGGGGGGACCGCCTCGAGGGTCTGCGCGATACGCGCGAAGAAGAGTCCTAACGAATTTTCGAAAAATTTTATCTACCTGGACGCGTGGCACACTGGCGTGAATCCGAAAGGATGTATCCTAAACACCCTGAAACAGGCGTGTCCGTTTCATCCGTAGGACGGTATCGTGTCGCCGAGAATTCGGGCGACGCCCGCGTCTCCTTCGCCGGAGACGTTTGGGTCTCGACTTGTTCGAAACTTAGTACGAAGAGACTTAACAATTAATAAAAAATATACATATACGATTACCCTGAACGGTGGATCACTTGGCTCGTGGGTCGATGAAGAACGCAGCTAATTGCGCGTCAACGTGTGAACTGCAGGACACATGAACATCGACATTTCGAACGCACATTGCGGTCCACGGATACAATTCCTGGACCACGCCTAGCTGAGGGTCGTTCACGTAACCAGAATACTGCTTGCGTTGCGTTTCGTCGAATCTTTTCTCTCCGGTGCTCGAATCTGCCCGCCGTCGTTCATTCGAATTCCATTTACGAACGTTTCTGAGTTCGGGCGCACCGAAAGGGAAAAAGAGGAGCGATACGCGACGTACGAGCGATCGTTGGACGTTCGTCCGAGTCGTCTGTGGCCGTGCCCCGAGACTATATGCGACTGGTGTAACGTGTGCGCGCGTGCGGCGTGCGTTAAACGGGTTCACGGAAATCGACGGTGTCGATCACGGACTCGCGCGAGTTCTTCGTGGCGTCGTGAGTCGTTCGTTTAACCGGACGACCGCCCACGGGGAACCGCTTCGTGTTTCGACTGCCGATTTTGTTCCGTATTCCAAATTCGCACACCCGCCACACACCATGACCACTCTTCGCGCGTCTCTTTAACGCACGATTGATATGCCGCGCGCTCGACGTCGTTTAAAATGAATTTTTCTTTTGCCGCAAGACTGAGAGAATCGAATTGTTGGGAACTCGGTCGAGAGAGAGAAGAGAATATACAAGAAAGAGAGAGCGAGCGACATCGTCGTAACGTGAGGGACGATGATGCGCATCCGATCGTTCGAAGTTCGCACAGCCCCAGGGTGTTGTTGCGTTCAATCATCAGAATAACCCGTTCTCTCTCTGCTCTCTCCGCGCGTTGTGCGCGTATACCATGTTTTGTGTAAGGAAGAAATTGAGCGGACCGTCACTCGAATACATACAATGTATATAGGCCGTCGTTGCCGAAGTCGATCTCGAATTTTATTTCCATATGCCGTCGATTGTCGGGGACCACAGACAAACGCGCGCACGGGGACGCATTTCCTCTTCGAACGCTGATGATCTTGGGATGTTCGAATCTGACCCCAGCCACGTTCGTCGAGACTCGAATTTACCGTGCGTCCTCGGTGTGCTGCCTCTGTCTGTCAGCCCGGTGTCGATCGGAACATTTGGTATATATATATATATGGTCGATTGTAACGTTTCTGGCCTGTGACGCGCGTCCGCAGATTCCGAAGCACAGAACTCGAATCGGTAACGCCACGCGCAACGAGGAGAGTCGTTTAGAGAAGTAGATACGGGAAGAGATTGTGCCCACCCCATTGGCGAGGCTCGAAGTTATACTTCGACGAGGTGCTGCTCGGTGCCACAAGTTGTTGGTCACCCCATGTCTTCGTTGTCGAGACGGGACCGCGCGATCAAAAAGCCGGTCATCCAGTCCCCGGAAAGCGCAGCTTGGTTATGTAATTCCACGCGTGCGTTCCTTTTTTTTTTTATTTCCCGTTCCACGCAGCAGAGAGATTCGCGTGGGCGCGCTCCAACTCGGCCTATCCGTCGTTCCGACGGATCAGGGTGATAAATCGGGGAAAAGGAGCCGCTCCGTTTCGATCTCTGCGTGTTACGCGCGGAAGGTGGAACCGCTGGAATTATTTATAATCGTTCATAGCTACGATAAGAGAGGACGGATGTTAAAAATCGCCGGCAACTTGGTTGTCCAGCGAGGGTCTCGTATGCATTACGAATCCGAGAACCGACACGAATGACATTGGCGCGGTGCGCAAAACGCTTCGCCGAGAAGAACGGCGGAGTTTTGTGGTAATCGAGCGGTAAATGAAAGGATCGCTGCGTCGGAGACGACGAAAGTTCTTTTCGTCGTCTGCCGTCCCCGTGCGTCGAAGCTCCGTAATCATCTCTCTTGTATGTTGTCGAATTTTTTTTTTTTCCCGTTTTCCCGAAAGAAAACGGGATTTATAATACCTTCTCTCTGACCAAATAGACGCGGGTTCCTTAACGTGTCTCGCAGTGCAA
>CAXAJV010001070.1:5000-7500 GCA_963969225.1 Xylocopa violacea | reverse complement strand
TATTCGCGCCGAGAGGTCGGAAGCGACACGGCCGGGGACTTTGAAAATATTCGCGCCGAGAGGTCGGAAGCGACACGGCGGGGAACTTTGAAAATATTCGCACCGTGCGATCAGGTTGTATTAGGTTAGGTTATATTATGTTATATATATATATATATATATATATATATATATATATATATATATATATATATTCGCACCAAGAGGTCGGGACCGATACGTTCAGAAACGTAAAAAATATCCTCACCGAAATGTAGGAAGCGATGCGTCCGGAGATTTGAAAAATATTCCTACCGAGAGGTCGGAAGCGACATGACCGTGAAATTGTAAAATATTCCCACCGAGAGGTCGGAAGCGACATGACCGTGAAATTGTAAAATATTCCCACCGAGAGGTCGGAAGCGACATGACCGGGAACTTAGAAAATATTCGCGCCGAGCGGTCGGAAGCGACACGGCGGGGAACTTAGAAAATATTCGCGCCGAGCGGTCGGAAGCGACACGGCGGGGAACTTAGAAAATATTCGCGCCGAGCGGTCGGAAGCGACACGACGGGGAACTTAGAAAATATTCGCGCCGAGCGGTCGGAAGCGACACGACGGGGAACTTAGAAAATATTCGCAACGAGAGGTCGGAAGCGACACGATCGGCGGTTTTTCGCTATTTTCTCGTAAATTAAACCGTTGACCTAACAATTTTTTTGCAGAAACCTTATTGAAAGCTATTGATTGAATTTATTAGCGCATTGTTTAGTCGAATTTATAATTTTTAGTCTCCCGAAACCGACACGACTGGCGGTTTTTGTCAATTTATCGGTAATTTTTTTATATAAACGCTTGGTTTTTTTTTCGTAATATCGATTAATTTGATTGTAGAATTCATTTGTACGTGTCAGATTTTCGATTTTTCGTGTTTTTCGTTGACTTCGTATTTTATAACTGCGTTTTTTCAATGTTAAAATCGATTAAAATTCGTTATATTCTAGAAATATGTTTTTCCGTATATATTCATTATGTTTAAACAATTTCCGTTCATAAAAGTTCAACGTTAATAGCACTTTATACTTGCGCCTCCGCGCGACTAAGTTACAGCAGCCTTTCCGGACGGTCGGTCGCCGCTGGAGTTTACCACCGTAAGCGCCCGTGCGTTAGCCCGGCCGGCGCCGACCGCCCGGCCGGCCGTTCCGTATCTATAAGGAGACAGGTCGGTTCGAGCCGGCCGGGCGGAGTAGCGTCGGGCGCGTGGCTATTCTATGACTTCGGTTGAGAAGCAGTCCACCGCTCCTCGAGAATACGTTCTCGACTGCTCTGTCCCGTGTCGGTTGTCGAATTTTCTCCACACTGCATTGCCACGGGTCGGTGTCTTTGACCGAATGGCCCATATGTGGCGAGCGTCCAACGGTGACGTTGGTGACCATTTATCCGAGTTTTACTCGGTTAAATTGTACCTTCCTTGCATCGATTCTAAATCTTTACGCTCCGAGCTCTCGGAACGGACTCTAGAGATACATATTGAATTTTTGGACGTACCAGATGTGTGTACGAAATGTCCATAATATGCTATACGCATGAAAGGTGTATATGGAGATAGATATACACCGATGATATACCAAACAAGTTCCTCAACAAAAAAAAATAAAAATGAGCATCCACTGAGTTGAGGAACGAAACAAAAAATAAAAAATAAGCATCCACTGAAGAAGGCAAAAGAATAAATGGTATATGTCATTTCGACACGATCTGTTACGAAACAGAGGAGTCTCTCGACGAACTTCCAAAAGGTGTCCCGTGTCGAATGCCCAGCGCGCACTTGGTACGCGCCAGCTCGCCTGAGGAGGGCGAGATACAAAAATATACTTCAGCGTGACACAATTGTACGCGCTTGCTCGTCTATGCCGAACAGCACGCTTCTCTGTACGCGCTATCATAATGCCCAGCGTGTGAGAGCGTGTGTAGTATCTCTGTTATAGTCAAATGGAGTGCCAAGAGGTACTACGCGTTCGCGCATTAGACGATAAAAGGTATTCTTTATATACATATTAAACAATACAGCGTGACACGATTATAACCGCTTGCCATCGTCGTTGCCCAGCATGTTCTCGCAAGAGATGTTCGTGCTATAGACGATGGAGAAAAAAGGTGTACGATAAATCAGCGTGACGCAATTGTACGCGCTTCCTCGCCTTGATGACCAGCATGTTCTCTGTACGCGCTATCTTAATGCCCAGCGTGAAAGAGATGTCCGTGCTTTCGGCGATATTTGCCCAGCGTGAAAATTGCATACGCGCTTGCATCGTCGATGCCCAGCATGTTCTCTGTACGCGCTATCTTAATGCCCAGCGTGAAAGAGATGTCCGTGCTATAGACGATAAAAGGTGCCGTACACCGATATAACAAGCGGTGACAAATCGTATACGCGCTTGCATCGTCGATGCCCAGCATGTTCTCGCAAGAGATGTCCGTGCTATAGACGATTAAAGGTGACAATATGTATTCAATAAA
>CAXAJV010001068.1:0-10680 GCA_963969225.1 Xylocopa violacea | reverse complement strand
ACGCTTGAAACGAACAACGTTATGGCCGCCGTCGGGTGCCGCCGAGCCAACGTCGGTCATTACCCGCCGCGCATCGCGCAACAATGGTCTTGTAAACGCTTGAAACGAACAACGTTAGGGCCGCCGTCGGGTGTCGCCGAACGAACGTCGGTCATTACCCGCCGCGCTTCGCGCAACAATGGTCTTGTAAACGCTTGAAACGAACAACGTTATGGCCGCCGTCGGGTGCCGCCGAACGAAAGTCGGTCATTACCCGCCGCGCATCGCGCAACAATGGTCTTGTAAACTCTTGAAACGAACAACGTTATGGCCGCCGTCGGGTGCCGCCGAGCCAACGTCGGTCATTACCCGCCGCGCATCGCGCAACAATGGTCTTGTAAACGCTTGAAACGAACAACGTTAAGGCCGCCGTCGGGTGCCGCCGAACGAACGTCGGTCATTACCCGCCGCGCATCGCGCTACAATGATCGTAGAAACGCTTGAAACGAACAACGTTAAGGCCGCCGTCGGGTGCCGCCGAACGAACGTCGGTCATTACCCGCCGCGCATCGCGCAACAATGGTCTTGTAAACGCTTGAAACGAACGACGTTATGGCCGCCGTCGGGTGCCGCCGAACGAACGTCGGTCATTACCCGCCGCGCATCGCGCAACAATGGTCTTGTAAACGCTTGAAACGAACAACGTTATGGCCGCCGTCGGGTGCCGCCGAACGAACGTCGGTCATTACCCGCCGCGCATCGCGCAACAATGATCGTAGAAACGCTTGAAACGAACAACATTAAGGCCGCCGTCGGGTGCCGCCGAACGAACGCCGGTCATTACCCGCCGCGCATCGCGCAACAATGGTCTTATAAACGCTTGAAACGAACGACGTTATGGCCGCCGTCGGGTGCCGCCGAACGAACGTCGGTCATTACCCGCCGCGCATCGCGCAACAATGATCGTAGAAACGCTTGAAACGAACAACATTAAGGCCGCCGTCGGGTGCCGCCGAACGAACGTCGGTCATTACCCGCCGCGCATCGCGCAACAATGGTCTTGTAAACGCTTGAAACGAACGACGTTATTGCCGCCGTCGGGTGCGGCCGAACGAACGTCGGTCATTACCCGCCGCGCATCGCGCAACAATGGTCTTATAAACGCTTGAAACGAACGACGTTATGGCCGCCGTCGGGTGCCGCCGAACGAACGTCGGTCATTACCCGCCGCGCATCGCGCTACAATGATCGTAGAAACGCTTGAAACGAACAACATTAAGGCCGCCGTCGTGTGCCGCCGAACGAACGTCGGTCATTACCCGCCGCGCATCGCGCAACAATGGTCTTGTAAACGCTTGAAACGAACAACGTTATGGCAGCCGTCGGGTGCCGCCGAACGAACGTCGGTCATTACCCGCCGCGCATCGCGCAACAATGGTCTTGTAAACGCTTCAAACGAACAACGTTATGGCCGCCGTCGGGTGCCGCCGAACGAACGTCGGTCATTATCCGCCGCGCATCGCGCAACAATGGTCTTATAAACGCTTGAAACGAACAACGTTATGGCCGCCGTCGGGTGCCGCCGAACCAACGTCGGTCATTACCCGCCGCGCATCGCGCTACAATGATCGTAGAAACGCTTGAAACGAACAACATTAAGGCCGCCGTCGGGTGCCGCCGAACGAACGTCGGTCATTACCCGCCGCGCATCGCTTAACAATGGTCTTATAAACGCTTGAAACGAACGACGTTATGGCCGCCGTCGGGTGCCGCCGAACGAACGTCGGTCATTATCCGCCGCGCATCGCGCAACAATGATCGTAGAAACGCTTGAAACGAACAACATTAAGGCCGCCGTCGGGTGCCGCCGAACGAACGTCGGTCATTATCCGCCGCGCATCGCGCAACAATGATCGTAGAAACGCTTGAAACGAACAACATTAAGGCCGCCGTCGGGTGCCGCCGAACGAACGTCGGTCATTATCCGCCGCGCATCGCGCAACAATGATCGTAGAAACGCTTGAAACGAACAACATTAAGGCCGCCGTCGGGTGCCTCGGAACGAACGTCGGTCATTACCCGCCGCGCATCGCGCTACAATGATCGTAGAAACGCTTGAAACGAACAACATTAAGGCCGCCGTCGGGTGCCGCCGAACGAACGCCGGTCATTACCCGCCGCGCATCGCGCAACAATGGTATTATAAACGCTTGAAACGAACGACGTTATGGCCGCCGTCGGGTGCCGCCGAACGAACGTCGGTCATTACCCGCCGCGCATCGCGCAACAATGGTCCTATAAACACTTGAAACGAACGACGTTATGGCCGCCGTCGGGTGCCGCCGAACGAACGTCGGTCATTACCCGCCGCGCATCGCGCAACAATGGTCTTATAAACGCTTGAAACGAACGACGTTATGGCCGCCGTCGGGTGCCGCCGAACGAACGTCGGTCATTACCCGCCGCGCATCGCGCAACAATGGTCTTATAAACGCTTGAAACGAACGACGTTATGGCCGCCGTCGGGTGCCGCCGAACGAACGTCGGTCATTACCCGCCGCGCATCGCGCTACAATGATCGTAGAAACGCTTGAAACGGACAACATTAAGGCCGCCGTCGGGTGCCGCCGAACGAACGTCGGTCATTACCCGCCGCGCATCGCGCAACAATGGTCTTATAAACGCTTGAAACGAACGACGTTATGGCCGCCGTCGTGTGCCGCCGAACGAACGTCGGTCATTACACGCCGCGCATCGCGCAACAATGGTCTTGTAAACGCGTGAAACGAACAACGTTAAGGCCGCCGTCGGGTGCCGCCGAACGAACGTCGGTCATTACCCGCCGCGTATCGCGCTACAATGATCGTAGAAACGCTTGAAACGGACAACATTAAGGCCGCCGTCGGGTGCCGCCGAACGAACGTCGGTCATTACCCGCCGCGCATCGCGCAACAATGGTCTTATAAACGCTTGAAACGAACGACGTTATGGCCGCCGTCGGGTGCCGCCCAAGGAACGTCGGTCATTACCCGCCGCGCATTGCGCAACAATGCTCTTATAAACGCTTGAAACGAACGACGTTATGGCCGCCGTCGGGTGTCGCCGAACGAACGTCGGTCATTACCCGCCGCGCATCGCGCTACAATGATCGTAGAAACGCTTGAAACGGACAACATTAAGGCCGCCGTCGGGTGCCGCCGAACGAACGTCGGTCATTACCCGCCGCGCATCGCGCAACAATGGTCTTATAAACGCTTGAAACGAACGACGTTATGGCCGCCGTCGGGTGCCGCCGAACGAACTTCGGTCATTACCCGCCGCGCATCGCGATACAATGATCGTACAAACGCTTGAAACGAACAACATTAAGGCCGCCGTCGGGTGCCGCTGAACGAACGTCGGTCATTACCCGCCGCGCATCGCGCAACAATGGTCTTGTAAACGCTTGAAACGAACAACGTTATGGCCGCCGTCGGGTGCCGCCGAACGAACGTCGGTCATTACCCGCCGCGCATCGCGCAACAATGGTCTTATAAACGCTTGAAACGAACAACATTAAGGCCGCCGTCGGGTGCCGCCGAACCAACGTCGGTCATTACCCGCCGCGCATCGCGCAACAATGGTCTTATAAACGCTTGAAACGAACGACGTTATGGCCGCCGTCGGGTGCCGCCGAACGAACGTCGGTCATTACCCGCCGCGCATCGCGCAACAATGGTCTTATAAACGCTTGAAACGAACGATGTTATGGCCGCCGTCGGGTGCCGCCGAACGAACGTCGGTCATTACCCGCCGCGCATCGCGCAACAATGGTCTTATAAACGCTTGAAACGAACGATGTTATGGCCGCCGTCGGGTGCCGCCGAACGAACGTCGGTCATTACCCGCCGCGCATCGCGCTACAATGATCGTAGAAACGCTTGAAACGAACAACGTTAAGGCCGCCGTCGAGTGCCGCCGAACGAACGTCGGTCATTACCCGCCGCGCATCGCGCTACAATGATCGTAGAAACGCTTGAAACGGACAACATTAAGGCCGCCGTCGGGTGCCGCCGAACGAACGTCGGTCATTACCCGCCGCGCATCGCGCAACAATGGTCTTATAAACGCTTGAAACGAACGACGTTATGGCCGCCGTCGGGTGCCGCCGAACGAACGTCGGTCATTACCGCCGCGCATCGCGCAACAATGGTCTTATAAACGCTTGAAACGAACGACGTTATGGCCGCCGTCGGGTGCCGCCGAACGAACGTCGGTCATTACCCGCCGCGCATCGCGCTACAATGATCGTAGAAACGCTTGAAACGAACAACATTAAGGCCGCCGTCGGGTGCCGCCGAACGAACGCCGCTCATTACCCGCCGCGCATCGCGCAACAATGGTCTTATAAACGCTTGAAACGAACGACGTTATGGCCGCCGTCGGGTGCCGCCGAACGAACGTCGGTCATTACCCGCCGCGCATCGCGCAACAATGATCGTAGAAACGCTTGAAACGAACAACATTAAGGCCGCCGTCGGGTGCCGCCGAACGAACGTCGGTCATTATCCGCCGCGCATCGCGCAACAATGGTCTTATAAACGCTTGAAACGAACGACGTTATGGCCGCCGTCGGGTGCCGCCGAACGAACGTCGGTCATTACCCGCCGCGCATCGCGCTACAATGATCGTAGAAACGCTTGAAACGAACAACATTAAGGCCGCCGTCGGGTGCCGCCGAACCAACGTCGGTCATTACCCGCCGCGCATCGCGCTACAATGATCGTAGAAACGCTTGAAACGAACAACGTTATGGCCGCGGTCGGGTGCCGCCGAACGAACGTCGGTCATTACCCGCCGCGCATCGCGCTACAATGATCGTAGAAACGCTTGAAACGAACAACATTAAGGCCGCCGTCGGGTGCCGCCGAACGAACGTCGGTCATTACCCGCCGCGCATCGCGCAACAATGGTCTTATAAACGCTTGAAACGAACGACGTTATGGCCGCCGTCGGGTGCCGCCGAACCAACGTCGGTCATTACCCGCCGCGCATCGCGCAACAATGGTCTTATAAACGCTTGAAACGAACGACATTATGGCCGCCGTCGGGTGCCGCCGAACGAACGTCGGTCATTACCCGCCGCGCATCGCGCAACAATGGTCTTATAAACGCTTGAAACGAACGACGTTAAGGCCGCCGTCGGGTGCCGCCGAACGAACGCCGGTCATTACCCGCCGCGCATCGCGCAACAATGGTCTTGTAAACGCTTGAAACGAACAACGTTATGGCCGCCGTCGGGTGCCGCCGAACGAACGTCGGTCATTACCCGCCGCGCAGCGCGCAACAATGGTCTTATAAACGCTTGAAACGAACGACATTATGGCCGCCGTCGGGTGCCGCCGAACGAACGTCGGTCATTACCCGCCGCGCATCGCGCAACAATGGTCTTATAAACGCTTGAAACGAACAACGTTATGGCCGCCGTCGGGTGCCGCCGAACCAACGTCGGTCATTACCCGCCGCGCATCGCGCTACAATGATCGTAGAAACGCTTGAAACGAACAACATTAAGGCCGCCGTCGGGTGCCGCCGAACGAACGTCGGTCATTACCCGCCGCGCATCGCTTAACAATGGTCTTATAAACGCTTGAAACGAACGACGTTATGGCCGCCGTCGGGTGCCGCCGAACGAACGTCGGTCATTACCCGCCGCGCATCGCGCTACAATGATCGTAGAAACGCTTGAAACGAACGACGTTATGGCCGCCGTCGGGTGCCGCCGAACGAACGTCGGTCATTACCCGCCGCGCATCGCGCAACAATGGTCTTATAAACGCTTGAAACGAACGACGTTATGGCCGCCGTCGGGTGCCGCCGAACGAACGTCGGTCATTACCCGCCGCGCATCGCGCAACAATGGTCTTATAAACGCTTGAAACGAACGACGTTATGGCCGCCGTCGGGTGCCGCCGAACGAACGTCGGTCATTACCCGCCGCGCATCGCGCAACAATGGTCTTATAAACGCTTGAAACGAACGACGTTATGGCCGCCGTCGGGTGCCGCCGAACGAACGTCGGTCATTACCCGCCGCGCATCGCGCTACAATGATCGTAGAAACGCTTGAAACGGACAACATTAAGGCCGCCGTCGGGTGCCGCTGAACGAACGTCGGTCATTACCCGCCGCGCATCGCGCAACAATGGTCTTATAAACGCTTGAAACGAACGACGTTATGGCCGCCGTCGGGTGCCGCCGAACGAACGTCGGTCATTACCCGCCGCGTATCGCGCAACAATGGTCTTGTAAACGCTTGAAACGAACAACTTTATGGCCGCCGTCGCGTGCCGCCGAACCAACGTCGGTCATTACCCGCCGCGCATCGCGCTACAATGATCGTAGAAACGCTTGAAACGAACAACATTAAGGCCGCCGTCGGGTGCCGCCGAACGAACGTCGGTCATTACCCGCCGCGCATCGCGCTACAATGATCGTAGAAACGCTTGAGACGAACAACATTAAGGCCGCCGTCGGGTGCCGCCGAACGAACGTCGGTCATTACCCGCCGCGCATCGCGCTACAATGATCGTAGAAACGCTTGAGACGAACAACATTAAGGCCGCCGTCGGGTGCCGCCGAACGAACGTCGGTCATTACCCGCCGCGCATCGCGCAACAATGGTCTTATAAACGCTTGAAACGAACGACATTATGGCCGCCGTCGGGTGCCGCCGAACGAACGTCGGTCATTACCCGCCGCGCATCGCGCAACAATGGTCTTATAAACGCTTGAAACGAACGACGTTAAGGCCGCCGTCGGGTGCCGCCGAACGAACGCCGGTCATTACCCGCCGCGCATCGCGCAACAATGGTCTTGTAAACGCTTGAAACGAACAACGTTATGGCCGCCGTCGGGTGCCGCCGAACGAACGTCCGTCATTACCCGCCGCGCATCGCGCAACAATGGTCTTATAAACGCTTGAAACGAACGACGTTATGGCCGCCGTCGGGTGCCGCCGAACCAACGTCGGTCATTACCCGCCGCGCATCGCTTAACAATGGTCTTGTAAACGCTTGAAACGAACGACGTTATGGCCGCCGTCGGGTGCCGCCGAACGAACGTCGGTCATTACCCGCCGCGTATCGCGCAACAATGGTCTTGTAAACGCTTGAAACGAACAACGTTATGGCCGCCGTCGCGTGCCGCCGAACCAACGTCGGTCATTACCCGCCGCGCATCGCGCTACAATGATCGTAGAAACGCTTGAAACGAACAACATTAAGGCCGCCGTCGGGTGCCGCCGAACGAACGTCGGTCATTACCCGCCGCGCATCGCGCTACAATGATCGTAGAAACGCATGAGACGAACAACATTAAGGCCGCCGTCGGGTGCCGCCGAACGAACGTCGGTCATTACCCGCCGCGCAGCGCGCAACAATGGTCTTATAAACGCTTGAAACGAACGACATTATGGCCGCCGTCGGGTGCCGCCGAACGAACGTCGGTCATTACCCGCCGCGCATCGCGCAACAATGGTCTTATAAACGCTTGAAACGAACAACGTTATGGCCGCCGTCGGGTGCCGCCGAACCAACGTCGGTCATTACCCGCCGCGCATCGCGCTACAATGATCGTAGAAACGCTTGAAACGAACAACATTAAGGCCGCCGTCGGGTGCCGCCGAACGAACGTCGGTCATTACCCGCCGCGCATCGCTTAACAATGGTCTTATAAACGCTTGAAACGAACGACGTTATGGCCGCCGTCGGGTGCCGCCGAACGAACGTCGGTCATTACCCGCCGCGCATCGCGCTACAATGATCGTAGAAACGCTTGAAACGAACGACGTTATGGCCGCCGTCGGGTGCCGCCGAACGAACGTCGGTCATTACCCGCCGCGCATCGCGCAACAATGGTCTTATAAACGCTTGAAACGAACGACGTTATGGCCGCCGTCGGGTGCCGCCGAACGAACGTCGGTCATTACCCGCCGCGCATCGCGCAACAATGGTCTTATAAACGCTTGAAACGAACGACGTTATGGCCGCCGTCGGGTGCCGCCGAACGAACGTCGGTCATTACCCGCCGCGCATCGCGCAACAATGGTCTTATAAACGCTTGAAACGAACGACGTTATGGCCGCCGTCGGGTGCCGCCGAACGAACGTCGGTCATTACCCGCCGCGCATCGCGCTACAATGATCGTAGAAACGCTTGAAACGGACAACATTAAGGCCGCCGTCGGGTGCCGCTGAACGAACGTCGGTCATTACCCGCCGCGCATCGCGCAACAATGGTCTTATAAACGCTTGAAACGAACGACGTTATGGCCGCCGTCGGGTGCCGCCGAACGAACGTCGGTCATTACCCGCCGCGTATCGCGCAACAATGGTCTTGTAAACGCTTGAAACGAACAACTTTATGGCCGCCGTCGCGTGCCGCCGAACCAACGTCGGTCATTACCCGCCGCGCATCGCGCAACAATGGTCTTATAAACGCTCGAAACGAACGACGTTATGGCCGCCGTCGGGTGCCGCCGAACGAACGTCGGTCATTACCCGCCGCGCATCGCGCAACAATGGTCTTATAAACGCTTGAAACGAACGACATTATGGCCGCCGTCGGGTGCCGCCGAACGAACGTCGGTCATTACCCGCCGCGCATCGCGCAACAATGGTCTTATAAACGCTTGAAACGAACGACGTTAAGGCCGCCGTCGGGTGCCGCCGAACGAACGCCGGTCATTACCCGCCGCGCATCGCGCAACAATGGTCTTGTAAACGCTTGAAACGAACAACGTTATGGCCGCCGTCGGGTGCCGCCGAACGAACGTCCGTCATTACCCGCCGCGCAGCGCGCAACAATGGTCTTATAAACGCTTGAAACGAACGACATTATGGCCGCCGTCGGGTGCCGCCGAACGAACGTCGGTCATTACCCGCCGCGTATCGCGCAACAATGGTCTTGTAAACGCTTGAAACGAATAACGTTATGGCCGCCGTCGGGTGCCGCCGAACCAACGTCGGTCATTACCCGCCGCGTATCGCGCAACAATGGTCTTGTAAACGCTTGAAACGAACAACGTTATGGCCGCTGTCGGGTGCCGCCGAACCAACGTCGGTCATTACCCGCCGCGCATCGCGCAACAATGGTCTTATAAACGCTTGAAACGAACGACGTTATGGCCGCCGTCGGGTGCCGCCGAAACAACGTCGGTCATTACCCGCCGCGCATCGCGCTACAATGATCGTAGAAACGCTTGAAACGAACAACATTAAGGCCGCCGTCGGGGGCCGCCGAACGAACGTCGGTCATTACCCGCCGCGCATCGCTTAACAATGGTCTTATAAACGCTTGAAACGAACGACGTTATGGCCGCCGTCGGGTGCCGCCGAACGAACGTCGGTCATTACCCGCCGCGCATCGCGCAACAATGGTCTTATAAACGCTTGAAACGAACGACGTTATGGCCGCCGTCGGGTGCCGCAGAACGAACGTCGGTCATTACCCGCCGCGCATCGCGCTACAATGATCGTAGAAACGCTTGAAACGAACGACGTTATGGCCGCCGTCGGGTGCCGCCGAACGAACGTCGGTCATTACCCGCCGCGCATCGCGCAACAATGGTCTTATAAACGCTTGAAACGAACGACGTTATGGCCGCCGTCGGGTGCCGCCGAACCAACGTCGGTCATTACCCGCCGCGTATCGCGCAACAATGGTCTTGTAAACGCTTGAAACGAACAACGTTATGGCCGCTGTCGGGTGCCGCCGAACCAACGTCGGTCATTACCCGCCGCGCATCGCGCAACAATGGTCTTATAAACGCTTGAAACGAACGACGTTATGGCCGCCGTCGGGTGCCGCCGAAACAACGTCGGTCATTACCCGCCGCGCATCGCGCTACAATGATCGTAGAAACGCTTGAAACGAACAACATTAAGGCCGCCGTCGGGTGCCGCCGAACGAACGTCGGTCATTACCCGCCGCGCATCGCGCAACAATGGTCCTATAAACACTTGAAACGAACGACGTTATGGCCGCCGTCAGGTGCCGCCGAACCAACGTCGGTCATTACCCGCCGCGCATCGCGCAACAATGGTCTTATAAACGCTTGAAACGAACGACGTTATGGCCGCCGTCGGGTGCCGCCGAACGAACGTCGGTCATTACCCGCCGCGCATCGCGCAACAATGGTCTTATAAACGCTTGAAACGAACGACATTATGGCCGCCGTCGGGTGCCGCCGAACGAACGTCGGTCATTACCCGCCGCGCATCGCGCAACAATGGTCTTATAAACGCTTGAAACGAACGACGTTAAGGCCGCCGTCGGGTGCCGCCGAACGAACGCCGGTCATTACCCGCCGCGCATCGCGCAACAATGGTCTTGTAAACGCTTGAAACGAACAACGTTATGGCCGCCGTCGGGTGCCGCCGAACGAACGTCCGTCATTACCCGCCGCGCAGCGCGCAACAATGGTCTTATAAACGCTTGAAACGAACGACATTATGGCCGCCGTCGGGTGCCGCCGAACGAACGTCGGTCATTACCCGCCGCGTATCGCGCAACAATGGTCTTGTAAACGCTTGAAACGAATAACGTTATGGCCGCCGTCGGGTGCCGCCGAACCAACGTCGGTCATTACCCGCCGCGTATCGCGCAACAATGGTCTTGTAAACGCTTGAAACGAACAACGTTATGGCCGCTGTCGGGTGCCG
>CAXAJV010001067.1:0-27181 GCA_963969225.1 Xylocopa violacea | reverse complement strand
ACTCCTCATTCTTCAGAGTTCGAAGGTTCCTGGTGAACCTCGACGTCTCGTAAATCAACGTTGATTCGGAGAGAGATGGAGTATACGCGCCAGTTGAATGGAATCTCCGTGAAACAGATATCAACAAATGGAAGCGATGATGAGACAGACAGGAGAACCCGTGGAAATTTTTCGATCCGCGAGAAGAGAAATATTATTCCGTCTAGCGGCGCGGTCGCGTTGGATTCGTCGCAATACGATGGAACATCATTGAATGTTACTTTCAACGAAACGACAAATGATTTTTTGGATAACGATGCGAAAATTGTTGAGACAGAATTGGAGATCGACTTCATTTCAGAGAACGTTAAGTATAACTCACTGGACGATCGAGATGCTGCAGCACACGTACAGCAGTGGAATGATTCGACGTTAAATTTGAGTACTTTAACATTGAGCAATGAATTCAGTTCAACAAGTCACGACGGAAGCGCAGGATGAGTTAACAGAGTAACACTCGAAGCACCAGATGTGGTGAGTGAGAACGATTCACTGCTATCGGATAGCTCGATGTTAAATGGCAAACCGAATTCGACGTTGAAATGACAATGCACAGTTACCGGAAAACGTTTCAAGTCTAAGTAACGATGTGATCTCGATAAGACTCAATTTGAGCGCGGATTCGTCGCAAGATATGGAATTAGACGCTCCGCGGAGCGAGATTGATAAGTCTAAAGAAGAGGCGAATAAAGCGACAACGGAAGAGGCTTTTGCGCAAAGTAACGTGACAAAGGAGTCTGACGGCGTCCTCGTGAACTCCGAGCATAGCTCTGTTGCGGCGCTAAGGAGTGCCTCGTACCTAAGAAACGATATGAACTGTCTAACCGAAAGGGGCTATACGTCGGAGAACAGTGGCCTTCCTGAATTCGGCGAGGGATATTCCGACGATACGTTCAGGAACTCATCTTCGACTGAGCAAGAGCGGAAGATTACGAAGGATATCAAAATAAACGCGAACCATAAGCAATCGCTCGTGAATAAAACGAAATATTCGAAATCGAAGCTTCCTTTAACCCCTTCTGAACGACCATCCGCGTCTAGAAAAGCCGTTATCCAAACAATTGGGACGATAAATAGGAAAATCGACGACCAGGCGGAACGGTTCGATACAGCTACGGATGGTTTGACAGAAGATGATGAAGAAACGTTTAACGATCCTCTAATGGTTTCGAAGAAACGGCAACCCGTCGGTTCAAGGGCGACAGAGTCGTTGAATCGAAATATTCAAACATGACTGCGACATTAAGCCTGATGAACCGTCCGTCGGGTTTAGCTCGAAAAATGAGAGGGCTCAAACCCGCTCGTTGGATAATGGAACGGTGAATGAAGTTAATCCGTCCGACGGGTTTAACTCCTTGAGCACGATGCCCATCCCGGTGATCGATCATCCTACGAGAGAACGAAAGTCCAGGTCGTCCACGGTGCAAACTTCGACATCGACGAGCCTGAAACTTGATTCATCTATGAAGGTCGGAGGCCCGGTGTCGGGACGAACTTCTACGCCGACGTGGGTCAAGGACGAGGTCCAACGAAGAACCGCCTCGACCATGCAAATGGAATACGTCCAAGCGAATGCCAGCAACGATGCTCCCGGGGGGCTAAGAGTCTCGTTGACACGTCCACTAGAATTCGTCTCCAGAGTGCAGGATTGATCAAAGGTTTCGCTCCCGTTTGAAAAGTACGAATGGTTCTCTGGACAACTACCTTAACGAAAATCTCGCGCTTTCGTCTACAGAGAGGGAACAACTTCCAGTTACCGCCGAAACGTCGACCATCGGATTGATTAACGACGTGAACCAATTTTTGTTCACTTTTGACATGATCGCCACTTCTTCTGACCATGAACCGTTACCATGGACGAGGCGTCCTCGCAAACGACGAACAACTCGTCGCATGAGCTGGAACCGCCGAATCAGTGGCCAGTTAAGCACAGCGCGATGGTCGAGTATAATCTAGTGTTGAGTCGTCTAATGATAGTCCATGAGAGGAAGGATACCATCACCTGCGGGCCAGTGATGCCGCAACGTGACGTTCAAGCGCTCGAGGTGATGCTTTACACTCTGGACAGGCTCAACGATCGTGGAATTGTACCCGGTGTTAAGATCGGCGCCTACATTCTCGACGATTACGACAAGGATACGTACGGCTTGGGAATGGCTGTGGACTTTATCAAAGGTACGTGTTGTTTTGTCAGTTGATTAGCTGAAGGCTGATAATTCAATGGTCGTCGGTGTCCGATGTTGTAGATTGATGTTATGATTGACGAGTGCGATGCATTCGCGCGTCGGAAATGTAAATTCGTACGAGTTTCAGCAATACCCGCGAGCAACTGTCAACGTGTTTAATATGTTATTGATTAGAGAAACAATTCGAGTTAAACGACTAACAAAATTGAATTTCTCTTTAAAGGAAAAAGATGTTCCGTTTCACCACATTGTTACTAATTATTTGCGAAGATCAGAAAAATGGAAAGAACACCGCTTATTTGCCGACTTCATTCTTTTTGAGAGGTAAAGAGAATGTTCGATTTGCTTAAGTTCGTTCATTTCCAAGATACGACAAGTGAAATTGACAATGTGAAACTTCGCGAATATCTCACGGAGGTCTACGGAACCATTGCGTACTCTGAATTTTTCAATCCAACAATACAATCACATGCATTCACATTATAGGGAGAAAAATGAAATTCCGCGAATGTAGGTCACGCTGTGGGCACGATTCCACTGAAACTGTGAAAATTTTAACTGCTTTGAAGGCTAGGGGAATCTCACAGCGATAGCTCAAAGAAGCGATAAGATGTTCAGCGTGCGCGATGCTTTATATGGAAAATTCCGCTCGTGTAACGAACTTACGCGGCGCGGTGCTAGACGAAATTGCGGCAACTTTCTTCCAACTTTTTCGTTCTCTCCTCTCTGTCACGAGTCATGTTAATCTATTATTCTCCGCGAAATGCCAGGTCCATGTTTACCAAATGAATCAACCCGACAGGAAGTTTCATCAACCTTCAAATCAAAGAACGAACGTAGTATAATAAAAGAAGCCTCGTCACGCGTACTTGAACTTCGTCGAATTTTACATCGGTTACATCGCGTTCTTTGACGTAACGAATTCGACTGTGGAAATACCGAACCGTTGCTTTTACTTCTTGTATTTCATTTTATCACCCTTTCTCATTTCGAAGCGAGTGTGAATACTTTGTATACATTGTGTTGGAGATTCGTATTGTCGTTTTTTCTCTCTAATGATTCTTCAGGAAATTCTCGACCTAGATATTTGGCCAATGCCAGATGTTAATTTATCCTTTCTACACGACTATCGATGCGCGACCAGGTTTGATAGAGTCTAGGACCGTTTCTTTCGACAGTGAACATGAGCCTCTATAGCGATGCAGTGGTGATGAAAAATTGTACCCCTTGAAGAAAGAAGAGTATACTCTGTTGGGATACCGAACGGAAAGTTACACAAAACTCCGCTCGGAACGGAGAAGAAAAATTTGTATTTCTACTTCAGGTTCTAAAAATATGCAATGCCTAACGAGCTGAACGCTACGAAAATGAAACTTCAATAGAAACATCTATGACCTAGCGACCATTACATAATTATGAATTAATTTCAGCATACGGTTTACGTCTCCCCAGAGATTCAAATCCTGGATGTTTAATCTAATTTGCTTCCTTTGAATGGAATCAACACACGGATTACGTTTTTGCTCGTGGGTAATTTCACGGGGCATTGAAGCAAACCAGTTAACGAATTGTTAGCGCAGAGCTATTTTAATTAACGTGAATGATAGCTCCAGCGAAAACGCGCGCTGGACCTACAATCAAGTTTCTGATTAACACAATTCAGAGGGCGCAAACTGCTTCGCTGTAAAGCCTATCGTGTGTCGAGCGAAGTTTCTTTAATCGAACCATTTTCACAAAGTAATTTGGTGTTTAAAATTGTTAACGTACGCAACTACTGAATTATTACTGTGTCACAAATACAATGAAGATCAACTGAATAGTTAACATCGCTAATCTAAATGTCGAAACTTCAAAATGATTCTAACATTAATACACGTTCTCCAAAGTTATCTAGTAGTTGTCATATTTGTCTTTCAATTAGAATAAAAATTAAGATATAATATAACAAGAAGCGGCACTAGACAATTCTGAAACGATAAGCTCTATAGAATTCAATTTCCTCGAGAAGGAAATCGTAAATGCAGAGCTATCACACTGCTAGTTTACCGTGAGATAGTTTGCATTCGTGATAGACGTGCGTTATATCACGATACTGCACTCTCCTACAGAAATAGGTAATTAGGATTTCCCTTGTTCCGAAACAATCAGAATCTACAGCAAAAACATGCGACACTGCTTTTAAATACCCATCGAGATGCAACAAAACAGAACAATACAGCCTCATCCTTTTACGTACAAAAAAGATGTAAGAACGCGTGTATAGAAGACCGCCTCATCCGAATGAAAGCATCTTTCCTACCCTTCGCCATTGTTAGATTTCCGTGTAACGAAGAATACTTGACGTTTCGTTTGCTTCCATTATACAGGCTAGGGGAACTCCATTCCCCAGAGTAGATCATCTCTTAACTAGAGAAGACATTCAGTCGCTGGCGGCTGGACCGTTACGAGGCATAAAAATTCCAATGAAAAGAACACAACTTCCCATGCACTCGGCGGTAAAGTAAAGTGCGGATATTAAAATTTGATGTCCGTAGCAATAGCCCGACACTCGGTGAAAGCGAATTCGCATTGGAAGTTGACATTATTCATGTGTTTCCGCGAGATCACGTCGCGATACTGACAATTTCACCGCTGCACGAATGCGAAAGCAGGCGAACGAAACGTCCAAACACTGCAAAGATGAGGCAGAGCGGACATAGCGTTTCTAAATGAAAAACTCTGGCAGAAGTATAGAATTACTGAATTCCTTTTATAAGTTGCTGTATGAGAATGCAATGCTAATACAAATTTCGAGATTGATGTCGCGAATGTTTCAAAAAATTCGCGAGATTCTCTGTCTTTGCTTGTTGCGCGGTTCTAACGATTTCTGATCGACTAATTGAATTCTTGTACGAATATAATACACTTGCAACATATACGCTATTTGATTGAATATCGGTAAGGAGATTTTCTGCTCCGTGCTGCGATTGTATCTACAACGAAATTTGCTTCTGAAGAAATCTAGAATCCCGCATAGATAACATGCAGGCATCGAGACGAGTCGATACGGAGGTGTCGTGAAGCTTTCCACGGTGCACTGCAAGCTCAAGTATCGCCTGTCGGTAAGCTCGTGATACTCTGCAAGCTCAAGTCGATAACTTCGTCTCGATTTATCCTAGTACCGACGAGCTACAAGATAGGCCACTGATCTAATGGAATTTTATGACCATTACTGTCCGAAATATTGATCGCGTACAAATTTTTACACCCTCTACAATATAGGATTCAAAATTGATAAAGTAGCAGTTCTTGCAAAATTCGTGGATATATTTTACGCAAAGGGGAGGACCGAATTAAAAATTTTCCAAAGCTCATAAAATGTGAATTATTGCAGACATAAAACCTCTTGCCAGATAAAGATTTGATTTAAATTAAAATCCAAAAAGACCAGAGAGAAAGTAGAATTCTTCGACGGTTCCAGGTTGATGCCACGAGAGTAAAATTTTACTTAACTTAATTTAAATTATGGCTTCAACTATTACCTGAAGTACAACGTAAATAAAATTTCCAAGTCCTGAAAAGGACTTGGATAATTTAAATTGTACTGCAAAATACTCGATGCTAAAAATACCAGTAATCCAGTTATTCTAATCTCGCGCAAAGTTAATGAAATAATGGAATGAATGAGTATCATAGAAAATTGTTGAAAGTAAATCTATGAAACCTTTGATCAAGTGAAAAATCTATCTATCTCTATCAAAAGCTACGACCACCATCTTTTAACTAGTTTGGTACATCTACCATCAAGTTTACTACAATACTTATGTCTACAAGCGCAGTCCTTAGCATGATATCGTCTTTCAGAGACCAGGCTCTCGAAAACGTTACCAAGTACCCAGGTCCACCAACGAGGAGGTGACTACGCAGGAACACATCATATTTCCCTAATCCCATCCACCCTCCATTACATGTTTACGATCTCGGTACAGAAGGTACCGAGATCCGACTCTACTTGAATTCAATACACGCCAAATCCAGGGTCATTTTCTTAGAAATTGCAACGTGGACTTCACGAATCGCGAAAGGGAAGAAGGGACTGGAAGTATATATCATGTTCTTATCCAGAGAGTAATTTACAAAGTCTCTTTATCGACACTTTAGAAACATTAAAGCGTTTCTCAAAAGGGATTACGATGCGATAAACACTAAACTCTATTATACTCTATTCTGAGAAAATGAAATTAAAAAGGTAATTAAAGTTGGACAAACTTGTGATAAGTAATAAATCAAAGAGAAAAGTGAACATAACATTCGCGACGTGACCAAAGGTACTCTACATACTCACGTGGATCTACGTAATCATGTAGATTTGCTAACTAAATGTTTCCGGCGCTGTCCACTTTCCAAACCACGGTCTTTTCGACCCATGGAGCTACTCATGGCAGCGACTTACGTGTAACATTAAGTTAGCGTGCTCACTACTTGCTTGCCACATGCGATGCATGCCAGCGAGTACGCAGAGTAATAAAACTATTACTGATAACATCAGTAGTGTGCAAATGGAGACTAAGAATAATTATATTCAATTTCGATAAAACGGGGATTTTGAGGAAAAATTCTATGGTTTCGCTCTTGATAAGACAATGTACATACTCCCTTACAATTTCATTACAATTATTATCACAATTACTATTATCTAATTATAATTATTATTATTTATGACTAATAATATACGCATCCAGCGGCGATCCAGCGGCGAACGTAGAAATATCTGTTGAAATTATTTATTGACATCACAGGAATTTTATTATAGAAATCATAAAAATTGGATAACAGAATGGAAATGAAAAGGATTGGTTGAAATTCGACTCAAAACCATTGAATTTTTGACAAGAACGGAGAAAATACGTCAAATTTCACGATTCCCTAATAATCATTCTCAATTATAATTTCGTACAGCCTATTTGCGTGAAACAATTGGAAAGAACCTTGGAAAACGTGGAAATGGCAATTTCTTTACGTAAAACAATACCATGCGTCAAACGCTGCATTCACCGAAAATATCATTTCCTCATTTCCAAATTTAAAGAGAATAATGAAGTCACTTTGCGACTACAGAATTAAATTTTCTGTTGTTGTAATTATTGAAATCAAGAGCCAACCTTTGATCAAGGGAAGATACCATGGAGACAGAAAGAGAGAGAAAGAGAGATGGAGAGAGAGAGATGCCGGATTACTTAAACAATTCCCTGATTTTCCACCGTCGCATATATTTCTTTAATCACAGAATGATTACTTCTATTTCAACTACACCTGCTCTCAGTTTCAATACTTAAGATAACTCATCTACCGATCACTGAATAGATTACTAATACCGAATGAATTGATTAGCATGAAAATAGTCATGGGAAAGGAACAAAGATGGAACGTAATTAAATTTTATTAATGGAGAATATGTAGTAAGTTATATCACGACATCCAGCCGCGTTCCAGCGGCGAAGGGAGGGGTTAAAATAAATCAGAATAAACCAAAAACTAAGCGGATTTCCGAACATCAATCACCTACCCATCGAACATTAAAGAATCAAACAACCCTCCTTCGATGAGGCACGATAAATTTAACAAGTTATATCAAGTCATCCAACGGCGATCCAGCGGCGATCCAGCTGCGAACGCAAAAATTATCTTAAACTATATCTTATTCTCTAATTACACTAATTATATAATCTACGTGCGTAGTCCTTAGCATGATATCGTTTTCGGGAGGCCGGTCTCTCGAAAACGTTACCAAGGGCCCAGGTCCACCCCGTGGAGGTGACTACGCAGGGACCCATCCCTAAACCGTAATCCCATCCACCCTTCATTATATATTTACGATCTCGGTACAGAAGGTACCGAGATCTGACTCTACTTGAATTTAGTACACGCGAAATCCATAATACATATACTAAAATCTATCAGATATTTAGAAACTGCAGTATGGACTTTACGAAAGGGGTGACGAGAAATACCACTGTCTTACCCGAAGAGAGATTTATTAAGTGACTCTTCCAACACTTTCGACAAACGAAAGTGTCTCGCAAAAGGTTCTACGGTACGATACTCTAAATTCTACTATTATATTAAAGAGCATTCCAATCCGATGCTTCCGCGTTAGCCATTTGGCAAACCGTACCCGACGCGAATCGCGAGCAAGTTTTATGCCACGTCTTACGTCGAAACAATCGCAACCGCGCTCTCCCCGACGGTGAGTGAGATGTCCATCTGAACCCCAGCGAGGCCCAACTCTAGGATTGCTCTGCGATAGAGACGAACCTCGTGGAACCGCCCGAATCCGTCTTACAGCAGGTCAGACCCCAGCGCCTCGGGTTGGGAAACACTCAGCCCGCTCCAT
This sequence comes from Xylocopa violacea, assembly GCA_963969225.1. NCBI lineage: Eukaryota > Metazoa > Arthropoda > Insecta > Hymenoptera > Apidae > Xylocopa > Xylocopa violacea. The sequence goes on along the minus strand of CAXAJV010001067.1, from coordinate 18,583 downwards.
CGTGAGCGCGTCCACGGCTGAACCCGTGAAGATCCAGGTGGCCACGACAAACACGCATCGGTTTGATTGAGTCGCAACTGTTTCCCTGCGTGACGATTAAAATCTAAATCTCGAGTGAAGGAGAAAAAAGGAAAGGGAAAAAAAGGAAAGGGGAAAAAAGGAAGAAGAAAAAAAGAGGAAATCTACGTGAAGCGATCTTACGAAGCATAAAGTTAGAGTGCTCGAGCAAATAAACGCGAACTAATTTACGTGAGAACAATTAAAAGTTCCGTCTTGATAAACGAGGGGTGCAAGAAAGGGGAGCAGTTATTTCTCTCTCCGGGTAAGAAAACGTATTTCTTTACAATACGATTACAATTAAATTACAGAGATGTACAATATACAAGTACTTATGACTAAAAACGCACGCATCCGTCAGCGATCCAGCGGCGATCCAACGGCGTTCCAACGGCGAACAGAGATTTAAGTAAACCAGAATAAACCAGAAAGAAAGTGATTTTCTAACCATCAAATATCAAACCATCGATCATCAAACCATCAAACATCAAACCATCAAACATCAAGCCATCAAACATCAAGCCATCAAACATCAAACCATCAAACATCAAACCATCAAACATCAAGCCATCAAACATCAAGCCATCAAACATCAAGCCATCAAACATCAAACTATCAAACATCAAACCATCAAACCTTCAAACGTCAAACCATCAGGCGTCGAACGATCAAACAACCCTTCATCGAAGGGACACCATAGCGAGATAGAAGTCACCATATATAATTAATAATAAAAACGGGGGAAATCGGGATAAAAGGGGATCATTATCTTATTAAAATTACATTACATGAATGTACAAATTGGATGGCAATAATTAACTTAAACTAAACTATTCGCAGTCCAATTTAAAGTTTCAAAGTCCTGAGAAGGACTTGGAAATTTCAATTGTACTGAAAAAGACTCGACGCTAGAAGTACCAGTGATTAAATTATTCTAATCTCTAACGAAATTAATGAAATAATCAAAAATTGTTAAAAGTGAATCTATGAAATCTTTATACAAATGAAAAATCAAACTATCTCTATTAGAAGCTACGAACCACGATCTTTTGACTAGCTTGGTATTTCTAGCGTCAAGTTTACAATTATTCTTATGTCTACGCGCGTAGTCCTTAGCTTGATATCGTTTTCGAGAGAGCAGTCTCTCGAAAACGTTACCAAGGGCCCAGGTCCACCACGTGGAGGTGACTGCGCAGGGACCCTTCCTTACATGCAGCATGCGATGCATGCAAGCGAATGCGCAGCTAAATGATTTATTAATACCAAGCAAATATGAATTGATTTGCACTAGAGCAATTAGTAATTCTGTTTTCTTAAACGAGAAGTATAAGGAAAATAGGGATAAGTTGTGTTTACTTTGGGTAAGAAAATGTATTGTTTCACAATTTCATTACAATAGTAATTAAAATTATATTATTTAGCATATAAATCTAAATTAATTCTAACTAAAGACGTATTCTCATCCCTCGGCGATCCCACGAGTAACGCAGAAATTTGATTTATTTTCACAGAAATCTGAAGTACGAGATAAAGGAGCGAGATCAGATACCAACGAAGAATGACAGAGTAAGAATTCGAACGAAAAGAGATGCGAAATAAAACAGAATATGGAATAATGGAATAATATCGACACTTGACAAGAACATCGCAACGAACATTGATATCCTTACGCAAATAACTTAAATCTGACTCTTAAATCTGACTCTTAAATTTAACTCTTAAATATAAGTCTTAAATCTAATGTTACTCGATATCGTTTTAGAAAGACCGGTCTTTCAGAAACGTTATCAAGGAATTAGGTCCCTGCATACTTGCCTCCACGTTTAGATATGAGTACGCAAGGACCTATCCCCAAACCCAAATCCCATCCACCCTTCCATTATATGCAGCCTCGGCACTGAGGTACCAAGATTTCATTCAACTTTTCTCTTAAACTTGTGTAATGCCAAATGGATACGGTGCGCAGCACGGCTATTTGCTTACGCACGCAACTTATTAGGAATTCTTTTATCGTTACTCTAATACACTATTTTTATTTTGTTATATCGTTACTTTAATAAACTATTTTTATTATAAATCTAACATATAATAGGTGTGGACTTTCAATTCTCTGAAGTCCAAAAATATTTCAGTAATATGTCAAGAATTCGGAGACACGTCAAAAATTCGGTAACAATTGCAAAAAGCTAAATTCTTCAAATACAAAAGTTTGGTAGCAAAAAGAAAATTAAAATTGAAAAATAAGAAAAAGAAATAATAAATCATAAAACTAATAAAAGTAATAAAACTAATCGTTCAATCCCAAGAGTTTTCGCGATATACACTAGTCATTCAATCGCGAAACTATTCTCAACACATAACAATCTCGCATTTTTTAAACCGATAAACTAATAAAAAGAACGATTACAGTTATATAAAATAGGAGGGCTATATATGCTAGCATTCAGTCGAATGCGCTAGCTGATAGCCCTCCAGTTTGTTCAAGTATATATCAAAATTACTACTACTGCTACCTCATCTACCCCACCACCTCTAATTAAAAATTCGGTTTGTACAAACTCACCGTTCGCAGACAAGTGACGTCATCAGCGGCTAGCATCCTCTCCATGATCCCCTACCATCGACTCAGCTAGCTGACCATTGTCCACTACTATGCAGTCAGCACCCTCTCCGTAATCCTCCAGCATCGACTCAGCTCGCTGACCACTTTCCATTACCAAGGGGTTATCGCGATGACCAGTGTCCACTATCATGGGGCTCAGCAGCCTCTCCGTGATCCACCACCATCGACTCAGCTCGCTTGACCACTGTCCACTACCAAGGGATCATCAGGCTGACCAGTGTCCGCCACCATGGAGGGCAGCACCCTCTTCGTGGTCCCCCACCACCATCATAACACGTTGATCATGGTCCATCTTCCTGAACTAGGCCCAAGAGGAGCTCCGATCGGTACCGCGTCTATCGAGCAACTGATTAAATCAGCGGAAGTGTCCTCCTTATATACCCATGGCTCCCCACCCCTGCGCTTAAATTTTAAATGGATTTTTCGTTAAAATTGGCCGTAATTTACCGATTTTCGCAATTTTTTTTACCAATTAATATTCTTAACGATTACTCACAACTATTGGTAATAATCATTTACAAATTTTATGTAAACTAAAGCTACATTTACGTTTTAAAAGAGAATTATTGTTATTTTTCGCGAGTTTACTTCTTAATCATTTATGTATTATTATCGCGGACAAGATGCATCTACTGGGATCACTATTGCTACTTCCGGTACCTATTTGGAGCCATATGCTGAATTGGTAACATTTCGAAAGACAGTAAAATTGTACGACTTTGGTGATCGTACTTTGATCATAGTCGCAAGGGAAGTAGTAGAGCTTTCACTGCTAACTCGTAGCTTTTACCGGTAACAACAATCTCTCCAATATCAAAATCTGATAACTTTTAAAAATCTTCACGAAACTCGAATTGTTACAACTATTTGCGTAATTCAATTAGATTTAGAAATATTTGCCGATATATAAAACCATTTATTCTTTCTCTAATTTTCAGTGATATCAATCAATATACCAGACTGGCAATTAAGTGACCAACAATTTTCCTCAAACAAGAGCAAAATTAAAAGTAACAAAAATTGTACAATCGTACACATAATTTTCCAGAAACTTGACTATATTATAAACTAAACACGAAGCACGCTAGCCATAAATGCAGAAATTTTACGAGCTCAATAAGAAGCACGCTTTATTACTCCGCGAATGTCTATCGTCGGTGCAATGCCGTTCCTCACTACTTGTTCAATTAAATATTCAAACCTCAACGTTTAATCTCGCTACAAAGTAATGGTAGGTGTAATCTGGGTTACAGTTTTTAACGTCCAAGCTCCTCCACCCAGTTACTCTTGCTGACGCAATCTCGTTGATATTCAAAGTAGTATTCGAGTTTTTATTAATACTTTTATGGGCAGTGCTTAAAACGCGTGCACTCGGATATTCTGCAGATCGGACGTGGAGGTGTTGCTATTCCACTCTCGCCTAGCCTTTTCCACTTTTTTCTTTTTCCGACGTCCTCTTTTTTCCTGTTTTTTTCTTTTTCTTTTAAAGCTTCTCAGCGAACGTGGAACACGTATACGTATCGGGAGATTCGTACGTAGGGAACGTACGTAATTCCATAGCGTAAATATTTCAACAATTTTCATAACCCACTGGTTGGCCACGATATCGTGACGCGTTCGAGGAAAACCTCGTCTAAAATTGAATAAAACAGAGAGATGAAAAAGGAATCATGGTATGAAAATTATGTACTTTATTCGCGTAAAGGAACAAACTTTTGTGCCCAGCGCACTGGCTGTATAAAATTCTTCTGTGTAAAGGAACACGTCAAATACGCTGCTTTGCAAATGAACTCTTTACTGAACGTGAATTTTATTAAATTACACAGGTTGAAGTTAATAACTACACGAAAGTTCGATGGTAATGAATGTAATATAACGGCAAACTAGTTGAGTTAGCATATGATTATTGTAATACCACGTCGACCTCCTTTTGCACGTGAAGGCTTCCAGCTTTTTCGTTTTCCTCGTTCTAGCTGTTCGTGGATAATTAACTTTCCCATTGAAATTAGTCGAATCGCTTTTCAATTTTAATTACGATTTGCGCAGAAAAGAAAAGTGTCGGCACCGTCGAGCGATCCCTAGAGAACGATTTTTATAATTATCTAGTTAAATTGGAAACGTTTATATCTTCTTTTTTATTCATTAGACAAAAATATTTACAAATAATAGCACGGATCAGGCGTCACCGTCCACGATTTTCCTGTTCAAACGGAAAGATATTTCACGTAGTATATCAAAGAAGACGAGACGCTACGATAGTGTCAATTAATCATTAATTAAGAAGGAGTGAAAAAAAAAGTATGAAGAAGAGCGACACAGAAATTTCTCGTTCACACTCATTAACTCGTGAACAATGCTTCAGATATTCCATAAACGCGGAAGCATCTCTTCTGGTGGAAGACTCGTCCTCTGTTGGACGATTTTTCGTGTAACCGTCGACGCTTGACACGGCCAGGTAGCCAGTCATGTAAATAAAAATAAGAACCATGGTGTATTCTGTATTTATAAAGCGGATGAGGTGGAAAAATAGCGAATTTATTCGATTTTCAAGGAACTGAAGAATAAAAGAAGGAGCAGTTTGTATTCATAACCGCTGGGAGCAGAACGACGAGATCTCGAGAGAACTTTAAGGTGACGCTGAAAACGAACAGCGAAGCTCGAGTGAATGTTAATAAACACCCGTTAAACAACACAAGAGAGAAAAAATTCGCTCACAAGCCGGAAGTGTGAGAGGTAGAGGTGTGCAGCTTCAACGGAGGGAAACGAGTGACGCCTCGTTACAGAATAATAAAATTTAATTAAAAGGAGGCAAAAATAAGAAGCAACATTTCATTATGGAAAAATTAAAGCATCCTGGTTCAGCAACGTTCCTGTTAACTGAAAAATGTAACGTTTCGAATTAAAATGATACACCTCTTCACCTCGCAGCCAATTCGAAATGACTGCATTAAATTTTCATGCTGCAAACTATGAAGAAAATATGAAAACTCGTACCATAAAGGATAGTGTAATATAGTGTATCTAGTGTAATAGAGGAAGCCCAGTATAATAGACTTCATATGCATTTCCTATACGACTCGAGAATTGTATAACGATCGACGATGTTTCGATGCTGGTATATTTAAAGGTAGTTGTAACCAATTTATAGCGAACCACCAAACACAATCATACACCCTTTGTGCCGACGAAATCGAACAGACTCGTCGGTTTCGCCGCATACGTTTTGTTCGAGAGAAAGTGAGAAAAAAAAAATGAAAGTTGTATCATTTCTGCCTCTGCGTTTATCGATTTTCAATATTTATAAGATACAAACTTGTTCATTAGCAACGTCATTTCATAACCTGTTAAAATGCAGATTTTAATTTATCCATCGTTATCTTCTTTTATCACGCGGCGATTAAAAAGTTAATTCGCCTAGCGATAACAACAGCAGTCTGAAAAAATATTCTCTACGCCCGCTCACGCGCAGCGACTCTCCACTTTCTGACCTCTTCTCTACGACTTGAAAGTGTTTCTTCAAAAAGATGAAACTTCGATCGTAGCTGCAGATATTTGCTCTTTGAAATTAGACTACGCGTTTCCCGCGTTCATCGCATTTTCCTCGATGAATAATGCAACAATGCGTGTAACATTTTGAACCTGGAATTTTCAACGGTCTAGAAAGCCCTCCCATTATTCGCATCGAATCAATTATCCTGAAATATCGAATCGCCCGTATCGGATTTCGTTTTAATTGTGATAATCCGACTAGATAAGATACAAGCAACCTTGTCCACTGAAGGAAACGGTCGATTAAACGTTCAATTAACCATCAATCCACGAATTATTTAGGGTAACGTTCAATGGGATACAATGATCGCGCGAAATTTCTTCTTTTTCCAGAGAGATGTCTCAGGTGTAGATACTTATTTTCTGGTTTTTTACCACTAGACGATAAATATCAAAAAATGGGGCGGGAAAGTTAGGGGAAAAGAAGGAACGAAACCACTGAAAGGAAAGGACTGAAATTACGCAGAAGTTTGTGGCTTGTTCGTGAAGAAAATTGCCTCATAAACTTTCCTTATCGTGTAAATATAACGCCTCTCTGCTTGTTGCGAGGGATAATATTCAGTTAGGATATCGTAGGCAAGAAGCGAACGCTTTCGTTAATAAGATACTCCGCAACGAGTTCTGGGCACCCAGTTCTCGGAACTTAGTGAAGGAACGTTTAACGCTTGCACGTGTCATCCTATATTTCACCATCGACTGGAAGGGATATGGAGATTCATCGAGTCTAGAGGAACCAATGAAATTCACGTCGCCGATGATGTTTTTCGGCATCGCATACTTCATCCGCACAGATGCTTACTACACATCATTCACTTTTATTCCAGTGTATCCATCTCTTTCCAAGTTCCATTCCAAACATCGCCGTTTTACTTGAGCCAAAAGGAAAACGAAATTAAAGTCTCGACGGAGAGGTCAAAGAAGGAGGAGCTTGAACTCGCTTTTGAAGTAATTTCCGTCCTTTTGCAACATGGGAATTTTTTTTATGTCGCTGCAGACCGATACCATCGACGCGACGTAATGCCCGAGCAATACCGTTATGGCATTTCCTGCGATGTTGGTCTCGAATCCTTTCAAACCTACCGCACCCATTACAAGTTTCCAATAGAAGGAGCGATCCGGCGTGATGTAATGAAAGGAATAATAATACAAGGGGAACGAGCGAAAAAACAGAAACGTCAAAGTAAAACAACGCCAAAAGCGGTCCGAATCGATGCGCTGGCTCCATGAAAAAGCATCCGACGTGTTGTATAACTGTCACGCACCCGTCAAAAGGGAAATTCTTTTTCGAAAAATGAATCTGTCCGCCATTTGACAAACCCGATAATCGCGCGTCTTATCCGACATAGCTACACGATCCGCCGCTATAATTGGATGGCTCGTATCAGTTTTCCCTCACTGTTCGTTCCTGTTGCGGGAACTTGTTCCGGGTACCGCTACGAACCCGATTAACTTCGATGCCTGAATTTAATGAGAACGCGATGCGCGAAACTTTCGGACAACGAAACAGAACCGCGCTGGTTGCAAACACAAAGCAACGCTGAAACGCGTAGTAAGTAATGCGCAATGTGGATTCGATATGAATCTCCCAACTCGCGACGTGACGGCTTGGAAATTTATAATTACTCGTCAAATTTTTTCTTCTATCTCGGTGACAGAACCGAAGTTATGAACCGAAGAAGGGAAAATTCTGCAGCTTCATTCCGCGAGAAGTAACCTGCTCCGCTTAACCGAATCGTAATATTCTAAAATTTGTCTTTTATTACCTCCAGCCTCCCCGTGAACCAACTTTCGCAGCAATCAAAAGACACAACCCCGGTCCCGTTATTTTCCTCGCCTTTCGCTCCCAGACCATCTACATGGGACACGTGCACACGCGCATACCGGCCATCACGGGATTAGCTCCTTACGTACGACGACAATAATTTATCAAAGTACTTCTTACAAGACTAAAAGTGCCAATGCTGACAACCGGTGGAATAAAAAAAACTTCCACTTCTTCCGTTCCTCTCTTCTTTACATTTCGTTCTGGCTTTCTTTAATTCCTACCCGCGAGAGAATTATGATCGACGATTTAAACAGTCGCACGCGGCAAAATGAAAGGAACAGAATTCGCGAGGCGTGACGTGGGACAGGGTAAGACGGTTTGGAGGAAACGAGGAAGAGAATGAACGGGAGGGAGAGGGAAGGTAGGGTAGTAGGGAACGAGGCAGGGCTTCGAGGGTGACGGAGGGTTGATGCGTTCCACAGGAGGGTAGTGTTGATACAGTCGCAGAGCCAGTCAGTAGCTGCTACGACACGGGGCCGCGCGCGTGTGCTCCAACTACTCCAACGGCTCTCTGTCCTACGATGCCGTTGGATTATTATGGCCGAAGAAATGTGTACGAAGAGTCAAACAAGTGGACGAAAAACCGACCGGCTCGTGTCCCGCGAATCCTGCCGCGGTTCTTCGGCGTTTTATTGAACGATTCCATGAAATTGCTATTGTCACAGTGGTGTTCCGTCACCGATGTGAAAATCGTAAGCATCGTTAAAATATCTCTCTGATAACAGAGTATATTGAAGACACAGGTGTAATCGATCGATCCACTGGATAAAACGGGGGGCAAAATTATTCGAGCGAGGAGCAAAAAGAAATTAACTACGGAAATTCATTCGCGGGTAAAGAATGAACACATAGTTTAACAAAAACCGTTTAAAACAAAAATGAAACAATGGCAAAAGGGAGAAACTAATCCCCATGCGATTACGCTTAGCGCATGATATAACACGAGAAACAGTTTGGAAGATTACTTCTGAAATTCTCTGGCAATACAGCTTGACGAGACGGAGGTGATTGAAAAATACCACGTTCGTTAAGTGGCAGCTGCCGCGGTTTTATAGCAATTTACGCGATCCTGTGCTTGTCGCGCACGCAAGAACGTTATCGCCGGAGTAATTGCGCCGTAAACTAGTGAATAATTGTCTCAATGAAAATGAAGGAAAAAGAAAAGAGACTGTTTGAAAACTTTTTTCGTAGGTTCGAGTAACATTTTCGAGATAGCGTTACCAGAAGCACGCGTCGGTACAATTTTCTGGTAATGAATGAAGGAAAGTAAATGTTATCCGTCGTTGACCGTAATCGGTCAGATTAGAGACTTCGAGCGTAAGATCTGTTAATTAGAAATTTAATTACCGAGTAAGCGGTGAAACCAGTCGTAGCTTCCATATCATCGCCGATGCCTTTTGTAATTAACATTTTCAGGAAGCCGTTTAAAAAAAGTAAATTTCAAAGTCGGAACACCGCGAACCGGGCCCACACTACACAAAGCGTGCAAATCAGATTAAAAAATAATCCCCAAACTTAGAGAAATGAACAGATGTGTCTCGTGGACCAGTTATTCCTGTGGTTTACATTTTTCAACGCATTCATAAATCACTCGTTCCAGAATGCTCAAAGATAATTACTGGAAGTAACGATGAAAAATGTTTATGTCGGTTCAGGAAATAAATCCATTCTGTATCCAATAATCCACCACACATTAGCTTGATAAATTAATTTTTATAAAAAGAAAAAGATATATAATATACTCCATCATGCGAATAACAAATTTTTACATTTTAAAAGATATTTTCTGGCGATAAAAATGTATTATTTGACAATTCTAGCGGAATAGGAAGTCCGGTAAAAATTATACGAATGTTTCCCCACGACCAATTAATGCTGTTAACTGACAGAAGACTTCACTTATTTGTAATTTAATTGAGATTAATTTCGAGGGAAAAACAAACTGATACGTGCACACTGCAACGCTATATTCTCTTTCACGTCCGTTTAACCGAATCATTTAGAAAGTCATATAAATTTTCATGTCAAAAGTTTCGTAATGCTCCACAGTATATGCGAATTTTTTTCAACGTGATGAAGTTTTGTACGAAAAAGGAAAAACTAGGCAGACAGACAAAATGGAATGAAAGAAAAAAGCCTATGGCTATCTGGAAAGGCTCCTTTGTTTTTCAATGAGATTCCGAAATTGTAATATAATATTATATTCTATTCATCGCGGTTGAAACAGAAACTAACAGTGCTTCAGCAAACTTTCTCTCGGGAACTTTTTACATTAATTATACACCATCTCCATTTAGCCACAGAATAATAGCGAATACGAAACAGATACAATAAAATATCCGTCCGTTTATTCCAATTTGATCGATTCCAATCGTGGTTTCGCGATGAATTATGAGTTAAAATTTGGGAATTAAAAACTTTCTTAATCATAATTATGCAAATTAAAAACTGTAGAGATTGGAAATTCTGATCATTGACTTCCCTGAACTAAATCAGTAATGATCAATAGAATAGATCCAAAAAAATATGTAAATACCACTGTACACCATACAGTTTCATCAGCAATAGACAGTGCCATTTGTGCCATTCGAATACAGCATGAACTCATCGCATTATTAACCACCATCCTTGGCTTGATTCTCAATTACTACAGAACGTGGGATTTAATTACTCAATGCGTCATTTATATTTATTATACACAGGTTTCGCCAACACCTACAGCTTTTGTCAAAATTGTACACGGTTCGAACCTGAAAAGTGTTTCGCGATGAATTATGAGTTAAAATTTGAGAATTAAAAACTTTATTAATCATAATTATGCAAATTAAAAACTGTAGAGATTGGAAATTCTGATCGTTGACTTCCCTGAACTAAATCAGTAATGACCAATAGAATAGATCTCGTAGAAAAGATCCTCGAACGCCCACAAAACGAACGTCCGTTCTCCGTCAGGCGTTCGACAGAGTAGCCATCCAGACGTCCGCCAGCGCCACTTGGAACCATCGAGTGGCATCGGTGCAAGGCGTCGCGTTCTCAATATCGATCGTTGTCGAGTTAGTTCCTAGACAATCCGTGATCCAATTCCAGATAGAGTCGGACAAAACTACGCTAGACCAGGTAACGGTTCCTCGTCGAGGGACGCAACAGGTAACGCGACCACATCCCTCGTTACAATGCGCTGCGTAACAGTTCGTCGCGTTTGAAAAAACACGGGGAGCGGTCGAAAAATCACAGCGACGAGAAAGGGAGGGAGGCATAATGAAATGGAAATAGATTTTCGTGGCCACCACCGCGGAGCAACAGGTACGCCTCGTAACGAATTATCGCGGGCGCGATAAACGGTAATTCGAACGGAGAAAGGAAGCTCCACCAGCCACCGAAGACACGAGAACCAAGAAGGGCGCGACGTGTCAAAGTTTTTAATTAGTTCGCGAAGCGATCGGGTCGCTATCGGAACGCGAGTGGCTCGTTGCAAATCAAAAGCAATTTACACTTTTGCTGTCTTGGCACCGACTGGTCCATGCCCTGTAGATTCTCCGACGAAATTATCCAATCAGAGAATCCCGATAGTTCCGAGGCTGCTGGCGCGGCGTTTTCAAATAGGCTTTCGATCTCGTCGACATGTAAACGTAAGAAAATTGCTCTGCCTCAAGTTCGACTCGGAATTTTATCGAGAAGCAGTCGCGACACATAGACGATTTCGCGAATATTTGCGAAAGAAAAATAAGGATCCCAAGCCTAGGAGAAACATTTGTAATCGTGACAAAAGTTTTAGAAGCAAACAGGAACCGTACCACTGACGACAAAGGGGTAACTGCTAACGAACAGTGGCCAAAAGCAAATGTTGCTTACTTTCCTTCCCGATGAGCTCTCTTGGGAGGAGCAAAGCTAGGTAGAAATTTCCCATGACATTCGAGTAAATCCGGAATATCGCGAGACTACCAAACGAATCAACAGTTCCACGTGGAACGAACGATTACACCGGTTACCCCGCAAACAAGTCACCATCCACGATCACCCATTCATCACTCTAAACTTCCGCAGCGCCGTGTCAACCTCCACTCTTCGTTTCTTTACCCGATCGCAGAACTTCAGCAATTAGTATCAGACCAGCGGAACTCTCAGCGAAAGTGAAACGGATCGAACTTTCTTGCTCCAAAACAGCCGGTTCCAGTGGCCCCATAAAGGCCGTGGCACCATCGACTACCATCGCGATGTACCATCCAACGCCGCAACGCAACGTAACTAGAAACCATGGACTTGAAGAACCCACCACCCGACGCAAACACAGGACAACGTGTGAAACCGTTCGCAAGCTCAACCATTCACAATTATGAAGTCATGAAGCTTCTGTTACCTGCCGTGCTGATATACATGTGCTCGGCCAGCAGCGAGCCGGGCGATAGATGGTTATTGAGCTCCGAGCAGGTTCGACTCGACGACGACGGCGACGATTACTCCAATAGCGAGTCGATCGATCGTGAAAAAATTAATCAGGAACTTCGCCGAGACTTTCCACCCCGGGCTGGTCCATCGACGCGGAAAGGGATCGCGCTCGTTTGAGGGCGCGACACGAGCGTGGCTTCCGGTTCGAGAACCCGGAAACTCATCATCTGATTCGATACGGCCGCAGATAGTTCCGATCTATGGACCCGAGCGCGCAGGTTCTCGTCGCCTGACCAGTGAAGAAGAAGGCGGTCGTCGAGGGCGACCTCTTCCTCGGAGGGTTTATGCTGTTGCACGAGAGGGAGGACCCGATCACGTGCGGCCCTGTTATGCCGTAGGGCGGAGTACAAGCATTGGAGGCGAGGCTTTACACCCTGGATAACCTCAATGAGGGCGAGGGCATTCTGCCGGGTGTGAAAATCGGGGCGCACATCCTTGACGATTGTGATAAGGACACGTACGGTCTGGAGATGGCGGTGGATTTCATAAGAGGTGAGTAACTGAGAATAGCGAGGTCGCTAAGCTTACGTTTTCTCCGTTTTTTCGTATGCTAACGATCTGCGCGTTGCGCAGAAGGTAAAACGGTTCACCCTCAGAAACTCGAGTATATTTCCGTCGACTTGGAGAATTAATTCGTCGTGATTTTTAAAAACCTTGAGAGACCGTCGAATTTTGAACGCGGAAATAGATTGATAATGGATGTTTGTTGTTTCGCACATTTCTTTGCAGAAAATCAAATAGAAAGGAAAAACTTTTATCTCGAGTTATATGAAGCTACGTTCAATCGTGAGATTCGTAAACATTGTAAAACAGCATTGAAATTTATGGACTGTATCCTATGCATTCCGAATATTTGTTCAGCCGATATACAAGCGACTAAAGCTGATTTAGAATAAAAGAATCAAAGCGACTTTCGAACAATCCTGCAGTTTGCCGCTGAGCAATTAAACAAATATATTAGAACATCATATATTAATAAATCAGAGTGTTACTTCGCGCGCTAATGGAGAGGGACGCGCGGCAAAGTCGCAATATTAAAACAACCTAACAATTTTCCTGAATCGTTAGCCCAGATGCTTCTTGCAGTTGCGACGATAAACCGTGAAAGCGGGACGGGAAGATAATCATGCTGGCAGCGCATCGCTCGCTTCGAAATTATCACGACCAAACGCCGTTTACGACCTTCCTGTTTGCGAAGTACGAAATTTCACTGATACATAGAATCACGGGAAAGAGAAACGACAAGGGTTTGTTGGAATTTCTATTTTCTGTGTTTTTCTGGTTCCTCACAATCGGCGCTCACGAAATATTCAGAGAACAAAATCAGAAATTAACGGGAGAACGAACGGAAAGAAGGAGAACGTACGAAAGAAAAAATAATGCATGGGTATGCATGGGTATGCATGGGTATAATAAAAGGCAGAAAAGAACGAACAATGAGATTGTTTCAGTGTTACAGCTTAAATGCGAAACTGTACGTACGAAGCATGAGGAAATGGACTTCTAAAGTCCATTAATTCAATATCGCGCATTTGTCGCGGGGAAAAGTTGTAGTAGACACTGAAGTTATCCTGGTATTAAAATGAATATCCAGCCCGAGAAACGGCCAAGTTTCGCGAAACCACGGTGTAGTAAACCACGCCACTAGAGAACAGATGCGTAAAGGATGTCGTCAACTTTTAAGCTTTTACGACGCAACAGAGGTAGCTAGAGGATTGCTATAATTAGCACAATTTTCCATTAGATTTAGTTCAGAAGTGACAGCTGGAGAACCATCGAGAACTTTCGCGACAAAACTCTTTTCCCCAATTAGCATATCCCTTCACTTATAGCTAATAATTAGTGTACCACCATCGAATCGAGTCGAGACTGAATTACGAAATTAGACAAATTTCAGACAACGCTCAATTACGTTTAAAAATAATAGTGAAAAGCACGCGTAAGGTATTCGTTTGCAAAAAACATTCGATTAATCTTCATAGCGTCTGCGATCAATAGCGCACCGAATAATTAACCAACCCTCCTCAATAGTTCGCCAACTTTCGAAAAAGAGATTACGTTCATTCATTATCGCAAGTCGTTATCAAAAGTCGTTCGAATTAGAGAGGATTTGACACCGCAGATTCAGGACTGCATCCCTTCTGCATCCCATTATGGGATGACCAGGAGCAATTAAAAGTCGCACTGAATAGACACCAGAGATTCGATTAAACCGCACAAAGGACTGATGTAAATAGAAACGGAAGAATTGCTTATAGTAACGTACTCACGCTTGCACGTAGATGTGACGCAACATAAATTATTTACAGACTTTTCCAGGTCTCTGACCACATCATCCTCGTTCACAGCTATTATGACGCCAACTGACGGGGATAATAATGATGTCAAACTAAGCAGCGTAAAACAATGAACAATTATTTATCCATCGATTCGTCAGGGAATGATATACATATGTATATACTTGTTCCTGACCCACAAATTCTACAAATTTTACTTCTTTTATTATTTCTTGTTGCAAACCAGGATGAGATCATATTTCGACGAACAAAATTGAGTGTAACAACGATCGTGCTATTACTGAATGTAGAATTACTCTCTATTCTTTGTTACTTCATTTAAATAGGCTAGTATTTGGCCATTTTTTTACGAGATCCTTGAAACGTACGAACATACAGTAATTTTACGACGTAAGCGGTTAAGTAACCAATGTAACGTTACAATTAACTAATTATGGGATACGCCGATGTTTAATGATCAACTACGATTTCAAACTACCTAGTAACTCGACTCCAATTGCAACGGAACCCACACCCCACTGAAAGCATGCTACGCCTTTCTACCTTGCGCCTTCACGAGCATTTAGGTCTCTATCAACCAATTATTCAATTCATTTAATGAAACTGTTGTCACGTGTTAAAATTATCCAAAATTTCCCAATTTCTCTCACTCGATATCACACTCCACATTTATTTTCGATTAAAAATATATTTCTAATTTATGCGGAATCTTCATTCGTAAACTTACTTCATTCGCTCAAATAACAGCCGCTATTTTGAAGCAGCCAGTGTCTCCCTTTGGATTTAATACACTGCGCCCACAGGCCTTTAAACTTCGTTCGTAGTCGAAGCACGCTCCGGCGTAATTTGATCAGTGCCAGTCGTATTTTCTGAGTGTAGTAGGAAACCTAAATGAGACTGGCGCAACTGAATTTTACCCGGCCAGCAACGTTTTCGGTATGCGTCTCGTAAAAACGAACACGGTTCCTCACCTAAATATCTCGCATCGCTCAGTGTTTGTCTTGGCTGAGCTGTTGAATTATTTCTTCGCTGCTGTGGATATTTAAACAGGCTTGCGCGCGGTAGCTGCCTCCGCGGTTACATTAAAATTCCTTAAGTCCTTGAATTTTCGCGAAAATCCGTCGCGATACGCGCCCGGCTTGCCGCCAGCACTCTTTTCCATTACGAATCAGACTTTCAAGTCGCTAATGGTGCTTAACGATTTAAACAGGTCCATCGAGGGAGCATTAACTCATTTGTCAGGGAGAGCGTCCATTATACGTCCCATAATTCATAATGAATGGCGTCTCGCTCCTAAGGAATATTATTACTTTACTTTTAATTCTTCTATCGCTTTACATGTCGATATTTCTCGGACATTTTACAAGCCTCATCGAGAGAGAGAGAGAGAGAGAGGGAGGGAGAGAGAGAGGACAGAATGTGTAATTGCTAATAAAAGAAAATTGGTAAAGGAATTAATTTGATGAGAAAATGTTAAGAAAGCCCTCTATTCGCTGAAATGCGATTAAAATATTTCGCATCGGTGAAGAGGATTGAGAATTCCGCTTCCATTAGCCAGAATGACCCGATACGATAAAGTTTTGTCTAAACGATCAGGAATTTCGTTCGAAATTATACATAAAACGAATCCTCTTATACTTTCTGTATTGAAAACTGATAAAAGTCAAGTAACAAGCATCAACTATATCTCCATGCTTCACGAATGATAAAAACATTATTGATTTTTTTGTTGCTCGTCAAAATACATCGAATATAAAGGAAGCAAATTATCTTTCTATACCTTTCCACGCTGCAATAAATTATACAAATCTAACAATAGATATTTGAAGTAAAAGTTGTATTTCTCCTCTGCCGACGAAAAATTTGTCATAAAAGGAAGAAGGAACAAGGAATTTAAAAAAGGAGAACACTATCTCGAAAGGAAAAATATATGAACATTAATTGGCGAAAAAGGAAGGAATAATTATTTGGAAAGACACCAAGCGTCGCATCCATTGAAATCTCACGACGGCAGCAATGGACAACGATTAATTACCGCTTTATCATTCCACCGGGCCATTAAAATTCGAAACGCGGTAACGCGACGCATTCTGGCGTTTTCCTTGCATATCCCTCCTACTTTATTGCCTCTGACCGGTTAAAAAAAAATTCATTCCGATTGCTACATCTAGAACGATTTTGTTACGTCGAGCGTTATTCCGCGAATAGCGCTGATCAAAATTCATGGTACGAACGAGGATGTAACACCAACCCTGATCCTATGAAATTATCAACTGGTTACCCCAGTAAAAATGTTAAATAAATAAATCGTTTATCTCTGATATTTGATTAAAATTCGTACTATAGGAGGAGAATTTAAAAAATGTAATACTTTTCGAATTCGTGAAAAATAATTGAACTGGAAGTTTAATAAAAAGTCTATGAGAGATTTTTTTGAAATTTTAGCTCGTTTCAAACGTGAATGGTGATTTCATTTTACTGGATTTGACAAATTTTATTGCCAATTACGCTTGGCGCAGTTAATATCAACACAGTGTCAATAAGTGATTAAATGAATCCAATTTTATGGACTCCAGATACGGTATATCCGCCCTTAGGTGTTGAATTTGGGGGAAGAGTATAGACGCATTTCACATCGCTCCGTGCATTTTCGAGTTTTCGAATGGAAATCTTGAAATTTCGAATACAAGCTACGGCTTAATCGAATTTTGGTAAGTATCGCGTGAAATCCAGACGTATAAATCTGGGATTCTTTCGGTATTAGGGTCGAATAATAGCGAATTTCGTGCTCGGATTCGCTATCCTTCACGGTTACGACACGTGCGCGGTCGTTCGCCATTTCCAAATCTAATTTCGAGTCGTGGAGGCTGCTGACGACGTCGTGGGAGAACTGAAGAGGAAGAGGATATCGGAAGCTACACCGGTCAACACCTCAAGAAGTGTAAGAAGTGCGGAAAGTGCTGACAAAAAGCTATTAAAGAACGGGAGGAAGGCGATGTGGTGCGGTAGAAAGTGAAGATAATTATCGTGCGCGCGTAATAATAACTCACAAAACGGGATATTAATCGCCAAAAACAACGATAAAAAGAGTTGAAATAGTAGACCGAGCGCCAACGTGCATTCACTATCAGCAAACTTTACCTTTCGCGAGGGACAAAGGTGCAGAGGTGTAAGCGAGTAGACAATAGATCGCAAGTATCAATCTGTCACGGTGATAAAGGACCCGTAGTGCGAGAGAGACAGCATCTCAATAATGATTATAATTCGTGATAAGTCACGAATTTAAAAGTAAATAAAAACTCTAATAAATTCGTAACGCACCGAAGAAAGACAACAAATAAGCGCAGTGAGTGCGAGCACACACTGTAAACAGAATGACACAGAATTGTAAATAACAATCGTACATCAAGTGCAATAAAAGTAGTTTTGATTATAAATAAATTAAAACTACCGGATGGGTGAAAATAAACATGAGAAGTTAAAAGAAAAAAGACTTGTGCCCACGCTGACAGAAGGGGGTCGGGCAGATAAGTGTTTCACGGCAGGGGAGCTCTTGACCCACCGCGGAAAGTGTTCTCAAAAGTCGACTGTCACTGACCTACCTCTCAAGTGCCAACCTGTTTACCTACAAAAAAGGGGGACAGGAAGGCAATAAATAGACAGTGTAGAGGGGGTAAACACTCGTCGGCGTCGCACGCATGTCGACAAGTCAAAACAGGTTAAAAAGCTCGTTAAATACGGAAGCTTTACATCCTGTGCAGTTTGCAGTGAAGTAAATAAACACTT
>CAXAJV010001066.1:36200-70200 GCA_963969225.1 Xylocopa violacea | reverse complement strand
GGTTGGGTTAGGTTAGGTCATATTACGTTATTGGTGTATATAAAGGTCCCACGGTGACGTAGAGGCCAACTCGCCAGGATTGTTGTCAAATATTACCGCCGAGATGTTAGGTTGGGTTAGGTTAGGTTATATTACGTTATGGACGTATATAAAGGTCCCACGGAGACGTAGAGGACAACAAGACAGGAATGTGGTCAAATATTACCGCCGAGATGTTAGATTGGGTTAGGTTAGTTTATATTACGTTATTGATGTATAAAAAGGTCCCACGGAGACGTAGAGACCAACTCGCCAGGAATGTTGTCAAATATTACCGCCGAGATGTTAGGTTGGGTTAGGTTAGGTTATATTTCGTTATTGATGTATATAAAGGTCCCACGGAGACGTAGAGGCCAACTCGCCAGGAATGATTTCAAATATTACCGGCGAGATGTTAGGCTGGGTTAGGTTAGGTTATATTACGTTATTGATGTATATAAAGGTCCCACGGAGACGTAGAACCCAACTCGCCAGGAATGTGGTTAAATATTACCGCCGAAATGCTAGGTTGGGTTAGGTTAGGTCATATTAAGTTATTGATGTATATAAAGGTCCCACGGAGACGGAGAAGCCAACTCACCAGGAATGTTGTCGAATATTACCGCTGAGATGTTAGGTTGGTTTACGTTTGGTTATATTACGTTATTGATGTATATAAAGGTCCCACGGAGACGTAGAGGCCAACAAGCCAAGAATGTGGTTAAATATTACCGCCGAAATGTTAGGTTGGGTTAGGTTAGGTCATATTACGTTATTGGTGTATATAAAGGTCCCACGGAGACGTAGAGGACAACTCGCCAGGATTGTTGTAAAATATTACCGCCGAGATGTTAGGTTGGGTTAGGTTATGTTATATTACGTTATTGATGTATATAAAGATCGCACGGAGACGTAGAGGCCAACTCGCCAGGAATGTTGTCAAATATTATCGCCGAGATTATAAGTTGGGTTAGGTTAGGTTATACTTCGTTATTAATGTATATGAAGGTCCCACGGAGACGTAGAGAGCAACTCGCCAGGCATGATGTCAAATATTACCGCCGAGATGTTAGGTTGGGTTAGGTTAGGTTATATTACGTTATTGATGTTTATAAAGGTCCCAGGGAGACGTAGATGCCAACTCGCCAGGAATGTTGTCAAATATTACCGCCGAGAAGTTAGGTTGGGTTAGGTTAGGTTATATTACGTTATTGATGTATATAAAGGTTCCACGGAGACGTAGAAGCCAACTCGCCAGGAATGTTGTCAAATATTATCGCCGAGATTATAAGTTGGGTTAGGTTAGGTTATACTTCGTTATTAATGTATATGAAGGTCCCACGGAGACGTAGAGAGCAACTCGCCAGGCATGATGTCAAATATTACCGCCGAGATGTTAGGTTGGGTTAGGTTAGGTTATATTACGTTATTGATGTTTATAAAGGTCCCAGGGAGACGTAGATGCCAACTCGCCAGGAATGTTGTCAAATATTACCGCCGAGAAGTTAGGTTGGGTTAGGTTAGGTTATATTACGTTATTGATGTATATAAAGGTTCCACGGAGACGTAGAAGCCAACTCGCCAGGAATGTGGTTAAATATTACCGCCGAAATGCTAGGATGGGTTAGGTTAGGTCATATTAAGTTATTGATGTATATAAAGGTCCCACGGAGACGGAGATGCCAACTCACCAGGAATGTTGTCTAATATTACCGCCGAGATGTTAGGTTCGTTTAGGTTAGGTTATATTACGTTACTGATGTATATAAAGGTCCCACTGAGACGTAGGGGCCAACAAGCCAAGAATGTGGTTAAATATTACCGCCGAAATGTTAGGTTGGGTTAGGTTAGGTCATATTACGTTATTGGTGTATATAAAGGTCCCACGGAGACGTAGAGGCCAACTCGCCAGGATTGTTGTCAAATATTACCGCCGAGATGTTAGGTTGGGTTAGGTTAGGTTATATTACGTTATGGACGTATATAAAGGTCCCACGGAGACGTAGAGGCCAACAAGCCAGGAATGTGGTCAAATATTACCGCCGAGATGTTAGGTTGGGTTAGGTGAGTTTATATCACGTTATTGTTGTATAAAAAGTTCCCACGGAGACGTGGAGGCCAACTCGCCAGGAATGTTGTCAAATATTACCGCCGAGATGTTAGGTTGGGTTAGGTTAGGTTATATTACGTTATTCATGTATATAAAGGTCCCACGGAGACGTAGAGGCCAACAAGCCAGGAATGTGGTTAAATATTAACGCCGAAATGCTAGGTTGGGTTAGGTTAGGTCATATTAAGTCATTGATGTATATAAAGGTCCCACGGAGACGGAGAAGCCAACTCACCAGGAATATTGTCGAATATTACCGCCGAGATGTTAGGTTGGGTTAGGTTAGGTTATATTACGTTATTGATGTATATAAAGGTCCCACGGAGACGTAGAAGCCAACAAGCCAAGAATGTGGTTAAATATTACCGCCGAAATGTTAGGTTGGGTTAGGTTATGTTATATTACGTTATTGATGTATATAAAGATCCCACGGAGAAGTAGAGGCCAACTCGCCAGGAATGTTGTCAAATATTATCGCCGAGGTGATAGGTTGGGTTAGGTTAGGTTATACTTCGTTATTAATGTATATGAAGGTCCCACGGAGACGTAGAGGCCAACTCGCCAGGAATGATGTCAAATATTACCGCCGAGATGTTAGGTTGGGTTAGGTTAGGTTATATTACCTTATTGATGTATATAAAGGTCCCAGGGAGACGTAGATGCCAACTCGCCAGGAATGTTGTCAAATATTACCGCCGAGAAGTTAGGTTGGGTTAGGTTAGGTTATATTACGTTATTGATGTATATAAAGGTCCCACGGAGACGTAGAAGCCAACAAGCCAAGAATGTGGTTAAATATTACCGCCGAAATGTTAGGTTGGGTTAGGTTAGGTTATATTACGTTATTGATGTATATAAAGGGCCCAGGGAGACGTAGAGGCCAACAAGACAGGAATGTGGTCAAATATTACCGCCGAGATGTTAGATTGGGTTAGGTTACGTTATATTACGTTATGGATGTATATAAAGATCCCACGGAGACGTAGAGGCCAACAAGCCAGGTATGTTGTCAAATATTATCGCCGAGGTGATAGGTTGGGTTAGGTTAGGTTATATTTCGTTATTGATGTATATGAAGGTCCCACGGAGACGTAGAGGCCAACTCGCCAGGAATGTTGTCAAATATTACTGCCGAGATGATAGGTTGGGTTAGGTTAGGTTATATTACGTTATTGATGTATATGAGGGTTACACGGATACGTAGAGGCCAACTCGCCAGTAATGATGTCAAATATTACCGCCGAGATGTTAGGTTGGGTTAGGTTAGGTTATATTACGTTATTGAAAGCATATAAAGGTCCCACGGAGACGGAGAAGCTAACTCGCCAGGAATGTTGTCCAATATTACCGCCGAGATGTTAGGTTGGGTTAGGTTAGGTTATATTACGTTATTGATGTATATAAAGGTCCCACGGAGACGTAGAAGCCAACTCGCCAGGAATGTGGTTAAATATTACCGCCGAAATGCTAGGTTGGGTTAGGTTAGGTCATATTAAGTTATTGATGTATATAAAGGTCCCACGGAGACGGAGAAGCCAACTCACCAGGAATGTTGTCGAATATTACCGCCGAGATGTTAGGTTGGTTTACGTTTGGTTATATTACGTTATTGATGTATATAAAGGTCCCACGGAGACGTAGAGGCCAACAAGCCAAGAATGTGGTTAAATATTACCGCCGAAATGTTAGGTTGGGTTAGGTTAGGTCATATTACGTTATTGGTGTATATAAAGGTCCCACGGTGACGTAGAGGCCAACTCGCCAGGATTGTTGTCAAATATTACCGCCGAGATGTTAGGTTGGGTTAGGTTAGGTTATATTACGTTATGGACGTATATAAAGGTCCCACGGAGACGTAGAGGACAACAAGACAGGAATGTGGTCAAATATTACCGCCGAGATGTTAGATTGGGTTAGGTTAGTTTATATTACGTTATTGATGTATAAAAAGGTCCCACGGAGACGTAGAGACCAACTCGCCAGGAATGTTGTCAAATATTACCGCCGAGATGTTAGGTTGGGTTAGGTTAGGTTATATTTCGTTATTGATGTATATAAAGGTCCCACGGAGACGTAGAGGCCAACTCGCCAGGAATGATGTCAAATATTACCGGCGAGATGTTAGGCTGGCTTAGGTTAGGTTATATTACGTTATTGATGTATATAAAGGTCCCACGGAGACGTAGAACCCAACTCGCCAGGAATGTGGTTAAATATTACCGCCGAAATGCTAGGTTGGGTTAGGTTAGGTCATATTAAGTTATTGATGTATATAAAGGTCCCACGGAGACGGAGAAGCCAACTCACCAGGAATGTTGTCGAATATTACCGCTGAGATGTTAGGTTGGTTTACGTTTGGTTATATTACGTTATTGATGTATATAAAGGTCCCACGGAGACGTAGAGGCCAACAAGCCAAGAATGTGGTTAAATATTACCGCCGAAATGTTAGGTTGGGTTAGGTTAGGTCATATTACGTTATTGGTGTATATAAAGGTCCCACGGAGACGTAGAGGACAACTCGCCAGGATTGTTGTCAAATATTACCGCCGAGATGTTAGGTTGGGTTAGGTTATGTTATATTACGTTATTGATGTATATAAAGATCGCACGGAGACGTAGAGGCCAACTCGCCAGGAATGTTGTCAAATATTATCGCCGAGATTATAAGTTGGGTTAGGTTAGGTTATACTTCGTTATTAATGTATATGAAGGTCCCACGGAGACGTAGAGAGCAACTCGCCAGGCATGATGTCAAATATTACCGCCGAGATGTTAGGTTGGGTTAGGTTAGGTTATATTACGTTATTGATGTTTATAAAGGTCCCGGGGAGACGTAGATGCCAACTCGCCAGGAATGTTGTCAAATATTACCGCCGAGAAGTTAGGTTGGGTTAGGTTAGGTTATATTACGTTATTGATGTATATAAAGGTTCCACGGAGACGTAGAAGCCAACTCGCCAGGAATGTTGTCAAATATTATCGCCGAGATTATAAGTTGGGTTAGGTTAGGTTATACTTCGTTATTAATGTATAGGAAGGTCCCACGGAGACGTAGAGAGCAACTCGCCAGGCATGATGTCAAATATTACCGCCGAGATGTTAGGTTGGGTTAGGTTAGGTTATATTACGTTATTGATGTTTATAAAGGTCCCAGGGAGACGTAGATGCCAACTCGCCAGGAATGTTGTCAAATATTACAGCCGAGAAGTTAGGTTGGGTTAGGTTAGGTTATATTACGTTATGGACGTATATAAAGGTCCCACGGAGACGTAGAGGCCAACAAGCCAGGAATGTGGTCAAATATTACCGCCGAGATGTTAGGTTGGGTTAGGTGAGTTTATATCACGTTATTGTTGTATAAAAAGTTCCCACGAAGACGTGGAGGCCAACTCGCCAGGAATGTTGTCAAATATTACCGCCGAGATGTTAGGTTGGGTTAGGTTAGGTTATATTACGTTATTCATGTATATAAAGGTCCCACGGAGATGTAGAAGCCAACAAGCCAAGAATGTGGTTAAATATTACCGCCGAAATGTTAGGTTGGGTTAGGTTATGTTATATTACGTTATTGATGTATATAAAGATCCCACGGAGACGTAGAGGCCAACTCGCCAGGAATGTTGTCAAATATTATCGCCGAGGTGATAGGTTGGGTTAGGTTAGGTTATACTTCGTTATTAATGTATATGAAGATCCCACGGAGACGTAGAGGCCAACTCGCCAGGAATGATGTCAAAT
Organism: Xylocopa violacea; assembly: GCA_963969225.1. NCBI lineage: Eukaryota > Metazoa > Arthropoda > Insecta > Hymenoptera > Apidae > Xylocopa > Xylocopa violacea. The sequence continues at coordinate 64,331 of CAXAJV010001066.1, read as the reverse complement.
ATTACCGCCGAGATGTTAGGTTGGATTAGGTTAGGTTATATTACGTTATTGATGTATAAAAAGGTCCCACGGAGAGGTAGAGGCCAACAAGCCTGGAATGTGGTCAAATATTACCGCCGAGATGTAAGGTTGGGTTAGGTTAGTTTATATTACGTTATTGATGAATAAAAAGGTCCCACGGAAACGTAGAGACCAACTCGCCAGGAATGTTGTCAAATGTTACCTCCGAGATGTTAGGTTGGGTTAGGTTAGGTTATATTACGTTATTGATGTATGTAAAGGTCCCATGGAGACGGAGAAGCCAACTCGCCAGGAATGTTCTCAAATATTACCGCCGAGATGTTAGGTTGGGTTAGGTTAGGTTATATTACGTTATTGATGCATATAAAGGTCCCACGGAGACGGAGAAGCTAACTCGCCAGGAATGTTGTCCAATATTACCGCCGAGATGTTGGGTTGGGTTAGGTTAGGTTATATTACGTTATTGATGTATATAAAGGTTCCAGGGAGCCGGAGATGCCAACTCGCCAGGAATGTTGTCAAATATTACCGCCGAGAAGTTAGGTTGGGTTAGGTTAGGTTATATTACGTTATTGATGTATATAAAGGTCCCACGGAGACGTAGAAGCCAACTCGCCAGGAATGTGGTTAAATATTACCGCCGAAATGCTAGGTTGGGTTAGGTTAGGTCATATTAAGTTATTGATGTATATAAAGGTCCCACGGAGACGGAGAAGCCAACTCACCAGGAATGTTGTCGAATATTACCGCCGAGATGTTAGGTTGGTTTACGTTTGGTTATATTACGTTATTGATGTATATAAAGGTCCCACGGAGACGTAGAGGCCAACTCGCCAGGAATGATTTCAAATATTACCGCCGAGATGTTAGGTTGGGTTAGGTTAGGTTATATTACGTTATTGATGTATATAAAGGTCCCACGGAGACGTAGAAGCCAACTCGCCAGGAATGTGGTTAAATATTACCGCCGAAATGCTAGGTTGGGTTAGGTTAGGTCATATTAAGTTATTGATGTATATAAAGGTCCCACGGAGACGGAGAAGCCAACTCACCAGGAATGTTGTCGAATATTACCGCCGAGATGTTAGGTTGGGTTAGGTTAGGTTATATTACGTTATGGACGTATATAAAGGTCCCACGGAGACGTAGAGAACAACAAGACAGGAATGTGGTCAAATATTACCGCCGAGATGTTAGATTGGGTTAGGTTATGTTATATTACGTTATTGATGTATATAAAGATCCCACGGAGACGTAGAGGCCAACTCGCCAGGAATGTTGTCAAATATTATCGCCGAGATGATAAGTTGGGTTAGGTTAGGTTATACTTCGTTATTAATGTATATGAAGGTCCCACGGAGACGTAGAGAGCAACTCGCCAGGCATGATGTCAAATATTACCGCCGAGATGTTAGGTTGGGTTAGGTTAGGTTATATTACGTTATTGATGTTTATAAAGGTCCCAGGGAGACGTAGATGCCAACTCGCCAGGAATGTTGTCAAATATTACCGCCGAGAAGTTAGGTTGGGTTAGGTTAGGTTATATTACGTTATTGATGTATATAAAGGTTCCACGGAGACGTAGAAGCCAACTCGCCAGGAATGTTGTCAAATATTATCGCCGAGATTATAAGTTGGGTTAGGTTAGGTTATACTTCGTTATTAATGTATATGAAGGTCCCACGGAGACGTAGAGAGCAACTCGCCAGGCATGATGTCAAATATTACCGCCGAGATGTTAGGTTGGGTTAGGTTAGGTTATATTACGTTATTGATGTTTATAAAGGTCCCAGGGAGACGTAGATGCCAACTCGCCAGGAATGTTGTCAAATATTACCGCCGAGAAGTTAGGTTGGGTTAGGTTAGGTTATATTACGTTATTGATGTATATAAAGGTTCCACGGAGACGTAGAAGCCAACTCGCCAGGAATGTGGTTAAATATTACCGCCGAAATGCTAGGCTGGGTTAGGTTAGGTCATATTAAGTTATTGATGTATATAAAGGTCCCACGGAGACGGAGATGCCAACTCACCAGGAATGTTGTCTAATATTACCGCCGAGATGTTAGGTTCGTTTAGGTTAGGTTATATTACGTTACTGATGTATATAAAGGTCCCACTGAGACGTAGGGGCCAACAAGCCAAGAATGTGGTTAAATATTACCGCCGAAATGTTAGGTTGGGTTAGGTTAGGTCATATTACGTTATTGATGTATAAAAAGGTCCCACGGAGAGGTAGAGGCCAACTCGCCAGGATTGTTGTCAAATATTACCGCCGAGATGTTAGGTTGGGTTAGGTTAGGTCATATTACGTTATGGACGTATATAAAGGTCCCACGGAGACGTAGAGGCCAACAAGCCAGGAATGTGGTCAAATATTACCGCCGAGATGTTAGGTTGGGTTAGGTGAGTTTATATCACGTTATTGTTGTATAAAAAGTTCCCACGGAGAGGTGGAGGCCAACTCGCCAGGAATGTTGTCAAATATTACCGCCGAGATGTTAGGTAGGGTTAGGTTAGGTTATATTAGGTTATTCATGTATATAAAGGTCCCACGGAGACGTAGAGGCCAACAAGCCAGGAATGTGGTTAAATATTAACGCCGAAATGCTAGGTTGGGTTAGGTTAGGTCATATTAAGTCATTGATGTATATAAAGGTCCCACGGAGACGGAGAAGCCAACTCACCAGGAATATTGTCGAATATTACCGCCGAGATGTTAGGTTGGGTTAGGTTAGGTTATATTACGTTATTGATGTATATAAAGGTCCCACGGAGACGTAGAAGCCAACAAGCCAAGAATGTGGTTAAATATTACCGCCGAAATGTTAGGTTGGGTTAGGTTATGTTATATTACGTTATTGATGTATATAAAGATCCCACGGAGACGTAGAGGCCAACTCGCCAGGAATGTTGTCAAATATTATCGCCGAGGTGATAGGTTGGGTTAGGTTAGGTTATACTTCGTTATTAATGTATATGAAGGTCCCACGGAGACGTAGAGGCCAACTCGCCAGGAATGATGTCAAATATTACCGCCGAGATGTTAGGTTGGGTTAGGTTAGGTTATATTACCTTATTGATGTATATAAAGGTCCCAGGGAGACGTAGATGCCAACTCGCCAGGAATGTTGTCAAATATTACCGCCGAGAAGTTAGGTTGGGTTAGGTTAGGTTATATTACGTTATTGATGTATATAAAGGTCCCACGGAGACGTAGAAGCCAACAAGCCAAGAATGTGGTTAAATATTACCGCCGAAATGTTAGGTTGGGTTAGGTTAGGTCATATTACGTTATTGGTGTATATAAAGGTCCCACGGTGACGTAGAGGCCAACTCGCCAGGATTGTTGTCAAATATTACCGCCGAGATGTTAGGTTGGGTTAGGTTAGGTTATATTACGTTATGGACGTATATAAAGGTCCCACGGAGACGTAGAGGACAACAAGACAGGAATGTGGTCAAATATTACCGCCGAGATGTTAGATTGGGTTAGGTTAGTTTATATTACGTTATTGATGTATATAAAGGTCCCACGGAGACGGAGAAGCCAACTCACCAGGAATGTTGTCGAATATTACCGCTGAGATGTTAGGTTGGTTTACGTTTGGTTATATTACGTTATTGATGTATAAAAAGGTCCCACGGAGAGGTAGAGGCCAACAAGCCTGGAATGTGGTCAAATATTACCGCCGAGATGTAAGGTTGGGTTAGGTTAGTTTATATTACGTTATTGATGAATAAAAAGGTCCCACGGAAACGTAGAGACCAACTCGCCAGGAATGTTGTCAAATGTTACCTCCGAGATGTTAGGTTGGGTTAGGTTAGGTTATATTACGTTATTGATGTATGTAAAGGTCCCATGGAGACGGAGAAGCCAACTCGCCAGGAATGTTCTCAAATATTACCGCCGAGATGTTAGGTTGGGTTAGGTTAGGTTATATTACGTTATTGATGCATATAAAGGTCCCACGGAGACGGAGAAGCTAACTCGCCAGGAATGTTGTCCAATATTACCGCCGAGATGTTGGGTTGGGTTAGGTTAGGTTATATTACGTTATTGATGTATATAAAGGTTCCAGGGAGCCGGAGATGCCAACTCGCCAGGAATGTTGTCAAATATTACCGCCGAGAAGTTAGGTTGGGTTAGGTTAGGTTATATTACGTTATTGATGTATATAAAGGTCCCACGGAGACGTAGAAGCCAACTCGCCAGGAATGTGGTTAAATATTACCGCCGAAATGCTAGGTTGGGTTAGGTTAGGTCATATTAAGTTATTGATGTATATAAAGGTCCCACGGAGACGGAGAAGCCAACTCACCAGGAATGTTGTCGAATATTACCGCCGAGATGTTAGGTTGGTTTACGTTTGGTTATATTACGTTATTGATGTATATAAAGGTCCCACGGAGACGTAGAGGCCAACTCGCCAGGAATGATTTCAAATATTACCGCCGAGATGTTAGGTTGGGTTAGGTTAGGTTATATTACGTTATTGATGTATATAAAGGTCCCACGGAGACGTAGAAGCCAACTCGCCAGGAATGTGGTTAAATATTACCGCCGAAATGCTAGGTTGGGTTAGGTTAGGTCATATTAAGTTATTGATATATATAAAGGTCCCACGGAGACGGAGAAGCCAACTCACCAGGAATGTTGTCGAATATTACCGCCGAGATGTTAGGTTGGGTTAGGTTAGGTTATATTACGTTATGGACGTATATAAAGGTCCCACGGAGACGTAGAGAACAACAAGACAGGAATGTGGTCAAATATTACCGCCGAGATGTTAGATTGGGTTAGGTTATGTTATATTACGTTATTGATGTATATAAAGATCCCACGGAGACGTAGAGGCCAACTCGCCAGGAATGTTGTCAAATATTATCGCCGAGATGATAAGTTGGGTTAGGTTAGGTTATACTTCGTTATTAATGTATATGAAGGTCCCACGGAGACGTAGAGAGCAACTCGCCAGGCATGATGTCAAATATTACCGCCGAGATGTTAGGTTGGGTTAGGTTAGGTTATATTACGTTATTGATGTTTATAAAGGTCCCAGGGAGACGTAGATGCCAACTCGCCAGGAATGTTGTCAAATATTACCGCCGAGAAGTTAGGTTGGGTTAGGTTAGGTTATATTACGTTATTGATGTATATAAAGGTTCCACGGAGACGTAGAAGCCAACTCGCCAGGAATGTTGTCAAATATTATCGCCGAGATTATAAGTTGGGTTAGGTTAGGTTATACTTCGTTATTAATGTATATGAAGGTCCCACGGAGACGTAGAGAGCAACTCGCCAGGCATGATGTCAAATATTACCGCCGAGATGTTAGGTTGGGTTAGGTTAGGTTATATTACGTTATTGATGTTTATAAAGGTCCCAGGGAGACGTAGATGCCAACTCGCCAGGAATGTTGTCAAATATTACCGCCGAGAAGTTAGGTTGGGTTAGGTTAGGTTATATTACGTTATTGATGTATATAAAGGTTCCACGGAGACGTAGAAGCCAACTCGCCAGGAATGCGGTTAAATATTACCGCCGAAATGCTAGGCTGGGTTAGGTTAGGTCATATTAAGTTATTGATGTATATAAAGGTCCCACGGAGACGGAGATGCCAACTCACCAGGAATGTTGTCTAATATTACCGCCGAGATGTTAGGTTCGTTTAGGTTAGGTTATATTACGTTACTGATGTATATAAAGGTCCCACTGAGACGTAGGGGCCAACAAGCCAAGAATGTGGTTAAATATTACCGCCGAAATGTTAGGTTGGGTTAGGTTAGGTCATATTACGTTATTGATGTATAAAAAGGTCCCACGGAGAGGTAGAGGCCAACTCGCCAGGATTGTTGTCAAATATTACCGCCGAGATGTTAGGTTGGGTTAGGTTAGGTCATATTACGTTATGGACGTATATAAAGGTCCCACGGAGACGTAGAGGCCAACAAGCCAGGAATGTGGTCAAATATTACCGCCGAGATGTTAGGTTGGGTTAGGTGAGTTTATATCACGTTATTGTTGTATAAAAAGTTCCCACGGAGAGGTGGAGGCCAACTCGCCAGGAATGTTGTCAAATATTACCGCCGAGATGTTAGGTAGGGTTAGGTTAGGTTATATTAGGTTATTCATGTATATAAAGGTCCCACGGAGACGTAGAGGCCAACAAGCCAGGAATGTGGTTAAATATTAACGCCGAAATGCTAGGTTGGGTTAGGTTAGGTCATATTAAGTCATTGATGTATATAAAGGTCCCACGGAGACGGAGAAGCCAACTCACCAGGAATATTGTCGAATATTACCGCCGAGATGTTAGGTTGGGTTAGGTTAGGTTATATTACGTTATTGATGTATATAAAGGTCCCACGGAGACGTAGAAGCCAACAAGCCAAGAATGTGGTTAAATATTACCGCCGAAATGTTAGGTTGGGTTAGGTTATGTTATATTACGTTATTGATGTATATAAAGATCCCACGGAGACGTAGAGGCCAACTCGCCAGGAATGTTGTCAAATATTATCGCCGAGGTGATAGGTTGGGTTAGGTTAGGTTATACTTCGTTATTAATGTATATGAAGGTCCCACGGAGACGTAGAGGCCAACTCGCCAGGAATGATGTCAAATATTACCGCCGAGATGTTAGGTTGGGTTAGGTTAGGTTATATTACCTTATTGATGTATATAAAGGTCCCAGGGAGACGTAGATGCCAACTCGCCAGGAATGTTGTCAAATATTACCGCCGAGAAGTTAGGTTGGGTTAGGTTAGGTTATATTACGTTATTGATGTATATAAAGGTCCCACGGAGACGTAGAAGCCAACAAGCCAAGAATGTGGTTAAATATTACCGCCGAAATGTTAGGTTGGGTTAGGTTAGGTTATATTACGTTATTGATGTATATAAAGGGCCCAGGGAGACGTAGAGGCCAACAAGACAGGAATGTGGTCAAATATTACCGCCGAGATGTTAGATTGGGTTAGGTTACGTTATATTACGTTATGGATGTATATAAAGATCCCACGGAGACGTAGAGGCCAACAAGCCAGGTATGTTGTCAAATATTATCGCCGAGATGACAGGTTGGGTTAGGTTAGGTTATATTACGTTATTGATGTATATAAAGGTCCCACGGAGACGTAGAAGCCAACTCGCCAGGAATGTGGTTAAATATTACCGCCTAAATGCTAGGTTGGGTTAGGTTAGGTCATATTAAGTTATTGATGTATATAAAGGTCCCACGGAGACGGAGAAGCCAACTCGCCATGAATGTTGTCAAATATTACCGCCGAGAAGTTAGGTTGGGTTAGGTTAGGTTATATTACGTTATTGATGTATATAAATGTTCCAGGGAGTCGGAGATGCCAACTCGCCAGGAATGTTGTCAAATATTACCGCCGAGAAGTTAGGTTGGGTTAGGTTAGGTTATATTACGTTATTGATGTATATAAAGGTCCCACGGAGACGGAGAAGCCAACTCGCCAGGAATGTTCTCAAATATTACCGCCGAGATGTTAGGTTGGGTTAGGTTAGGTTATATTACGTTATTGATGTATATGAAGGTCAAACGGAGACGTAGAGGCCAACTCGCCACGAATGTTGTCAAATGTTACCTCCGAGATGTTAGGTTGGGTTAGGTTAGGTTATATTACGTTATTGATGTATGTAAAGGTCCCATGGAGACGGAGAAGCCAACTCGCCAGGAATGTTCTCAAATATTACCGCCGAGATGTTAGGTTGGGTTAGGTTAGGTTATATTACGTTATTGATGTATATAAAGGTCCCACGGAGACGGAGAAGCTAACTCGCCAGGAATGTGGTCAAATATTACCGCCGAGATGTTAGGTTGGGTTAGGTTAGTTTATATCACGTTATTGATGTATAAAAAGTTCCCACGGAGACGTAGAGGCCAACAAGCCAGGAATGTGGTTAAATATTAACGCCGAAATGCTACGTTGGGTTAGGTTAGGTCATATTAAGTCATTGATGTATATAAAGGTCCCACGGAGACGGAGAAGACAACTCACCATGAATATTGTCGAATATTACCGCCGAGATGTTAGGTTGGGTTAGGTTAGGTTATATTACGTTATTGATGTATATAAAGGTCCCACGGAGACGTAGAGGCCAACAAGCCAGGAATGTGGTTAAATATTAACGCCGAAATGCTAGGTTGGGTTAGGTTAGGTCATATTAAGTCATTGATGTATATAAAGGTCCCACGGAGACGGAGAAGCCAACTCACCAGGAATATTGTCGAATATTACCGCCGAGATGTTAGGTTGGGTTAGGTTAGGTTATATTACGTTATTGATGTATATAAGGGTCCCACGGAGACGTAGAGTCCAACAAGCCAGGAATGTGGTTAAATATTAACGCCGAAATGCTAGGTTGGGTTAGGTTAGGTCATATTAAGTCATTGATGTATATAAAGGTCCCACGGAGACGGAGAAGCCATCTCACCAGGAATATTGTCGAATATTACCGCCGAGATGTTAGGTTGGGTTAGGTTAGGTTATATTACGTTATTGATGTATATAAAGGTCCCACGGAGACGTAGAAGCCAACAAGCCAAGAATGTGGTTAAATATTACCGCCGAAATGTTAGGTTGGGTTAGGTTATGTTATATTACGTTATTGATGTATATAAAGGTCCCACGGAGACGTAGAGGCCACCTCGCCAGGAATGTTGTCAAATATTATCGCCGAGATGATAGGTTGGGTTAGGTTAGGTTATACTTCGTTATTAATGTATATGAAGATCCCACGGAGACGTAGAGGCCAACTCGCCAGGAATGATGTCAAATATTACCGCCGAGATGTTAGGTTGGATTAGGTTAGGTTATATTACGTTATTGATGTATAAAAAGGTCCCACGGAGAGGTAGAGGCCAACAAGCCTGGAATGTGGTCAAATATTACCGCCGAGATGTTAGGTTGGGTTAGGTTAGATTATATTACGTTATTGATGTATATAAAGGTTCCAGGGAGTCGGAGATACCAACTCGCCAGGAATGTTGTCAAATATTACCGCCGAGAAGTTAGGTTGGGTTAGGTTAGGTTATATTACGTTATTGATGTATATAAAGGTCCCACGGAGACGGAGAAGCCAACTCGCCAGGAATGTTCTCAAATATTACCGCCGAGATGTTAGGTTGGGTTAGGTTAGGTTATATTACGTTATTGATGTATATGAAGGTCAAACGGAGACGTAGAGGCCAACTCGCCACGAATGTTGTCAAATGTTACCTCCGAGATGTTAGGTTGGGTTAGGTTAGGTTATATTACGTTATTGATGTATGTAAAGGTCCCATGGAGACGGAGAAGCCAACTCGCCAGGAATGTTCTCAAATATTACCGCCGAGATGTTAGGTTGGGTTAGGTTAGGTTATATTACGTTATTGATGTATATAAAGGTCCCACGGAGACGGAGAAGCTAACTCGCCAGGAATGTGGTCAAATATTACCGCCGAGATGTTAGGTTGGGTTAGGTTAGTTTATATCACGTTATTGATGTATAAAAAGTTCCCACGGAGACGTAGAGGCCAACAAGCCAGGAATGTGGTTAAATATTAACGCCGAAATGCTAGGTTGGGTTAGGTTAGGTCATATTAAGTCATTGATGTATATAAAGGTCCCACGGAGACGGAGAAGACAACTCACCAGGAATATTGTCGAATATTACCGCCGAGATGTTAGGTTGGGTTAGGTTAGGTTATATTACGTTATTGATGTATATAAAGGTCCCACGGAGACGTAGAGGCCAACAAGCCAGGAATGTGGTTAAATATTAACGCCGAAATGCTAGGTTGTGTTAGGTTAGGTCATATTAAGTCATTGATGTATATAAAGGTCCCACGGAGACGGAGAAGCCAACTCACCAGGAATATTGTCGAATATTACCGCCGAGATGTTAGGTTGGGTTAGGTTAGGTTATATTACGTTATTGATGTATATAAAGGTCCCACGGAGACGTAGAAGCCAACAAGCCAAGAATGTGGTTAAATATTACCGCCGAAATGTTAGGTTGGGTTAGGTTATGTTATATTACGTTATTGATGTATATAAAGATCCCACGGAGACGTAGAGGCCAACTCGCCAGGAATGTTGTCAAATATTATCGCCGAGATGATAGGTTGGGTTAGGTTAGGTTATACTTCGTTATTAATGTATATGAAGATCCGACGGAGACGTAGAGGCCAACTCGCCAGGAATGATGTCAAATATTACCGCCGAGATGTTAGGTTGGATTAGGTTAGGTTATATTACGTTATTGATGTATAAAAAGGTCCCACGGAGAGGTAGAGGCCAACAAGCCTGGAATGTGGTCAAATATTACCGCCGAGATGTTAGGTTGGGTTAGGTTAGTTTATATTACGTTATTGATGAATAAAAAGGTCCCACGGAGACGTAGAGGCCAACTCGCCAGGAATGATTTCAAATATTACCTCCGAGATGTTAGGTTGGGTTAGGTTAGGTTATATTACGTTGTTGATGTATATAAAGGTCCCACGGAGACGGAGAAGCCAACTCACCAGGAATGTTGTCGAATATTACCGCCGAGATGTTAGATTGGTTTAGGTTAGGTTATATTACGCTATTGATGTATATAAAGGTCCCACTGAGACGTAGGGGCCAACAAGCCAAGAATGTGGTTAAATATTACCGCCGAAATGTTAGGTTGGGTTAGGTTAGGTCATATTACGTTATTGATGTATATAAAGGTCCCACGGAGACGGAGAAGCTAACTCACCAGGAATGTGGTCAAATATTACCGCCGAGATGTTAGGTTGGGTTAGGTTAGTTTATATCACGTTATTGATGTATAAAAAGTTCCCACGGAGACGTAGAGGCCAACAAGCCAGGAATGTGGTTAAATATTAACGCCGAAATGCTAGGTTGGGTTAGGTTAGGTCATATTAAGTCATTGATGTATATAAAGGTCCCACGGAGACGGAGAAGACAACTCACCAGGAATATTGTCGAATATTACCGCCGAGATGTTAGGTTGGGTTAGGTTAGGTTATATTACGTTATTGATGTATATAAAGGTCCCACGGAGACGTAGAGGCCAACAAGCCAGGAATGTGGTTAAATATTAACGCCGAAATGCTAGGTTGGGTTAGGTTAGGTCATATTAAGTCATTGATGTATATAAAGGTCCCACGGAGACGGAGAAGCCAACTCACCAGGAATATTGTCGAATATTACCGCCGAGATGTTAGGTTGGGTTAGGTTAGGTTATATTACGTTATTGATGTATATAAAGGTCCCACGGAGACGTAGAAGCCAACAAGCCAAGAATGTGGTTAAATATTACCGCCGAAATGTTCGGTTGGGTTAGGTTATGTTATATTACGTTATTGATGTATATAAAGATCCCACGGAGACGTAGAGGCCAACTCGCCAGGAATGTTGTCAAATATTATCGCCGAGATGATAGGTTGGGTTAGGTTAGGTTATACTTCTTTATTAATGTATATGAAGATCCGACGGAGACGTAGAGGCCAACTCGCCAGGAATGATGTCAAATATTACCGCCGAGATGTTAGGTTGGATTAGGTTAGGTTATATTACGTTATTGATGTATAAAAAGGTCCCACGGAGAGGTAGAGGCCAACAAGCCTGGAATGTGGTCAAATATTACCGCCGAGATGTTAGGTTGGGTTAGGTTAGTTTATATTACGTTATTGATGAATAAAAAGGTCCCACGGAGACGTAGAGGCCAACTCGCCAGGAATGATTTCAAATATTACCTCCGAGATGTTAGGTTGGGTTAGGTTAGGTTATATTACGTTGTTGATGTATATAAAGGTCCCACGGAGACGGAGAAGCCAACTCACCAGGAATGTTGTCGAATATTACCGCCGAGATGTTAGATTGGTTTAGGTTAGGTTATATTACGCTATTGATGTATATAAAGGTCCCACTGAGACGTAGGGGCCAACAAGCCAAGAATGTGGTTAAATATTACCGCCGAAATGTTAGGTTGGGTTAGGTTAGGTCATATTACGTTATTGATGTATATAAAGGTCCCACGGAGACGGAGAAGCTAACTCGCCAGGAATGTGGTCAAATATTACCGCCGAGATGTTAGGTTGGGTTAGGTTAGTTTATATCACGTTATTGATGTATAAAAAGTTCCCACGGAGACGTAGAGGCCAACAAGCCAGGAATGTGGTTAAATATTAACGCCGAAATGCTAGGTTGGGTTAGGTTAGGTCATATTAAGTCATTGATGTATATAAAGGTCCCACGGAGACGGAGAAGACAACTCACCAGGAATATTGTCGAATATTACCGCCGAGATGTTAGGTTGGGTTAGGTTAGGTTATATTACGTTATTGATGTATATAAAGGTCCCACGGAGACGTAGAGGCCAACAAGCCAGGAATGTGGTTAAATATTAACGCCGAAATGCTAGGTTGTGTTAGGTTAGGTCATATTAAGTCATTGATGTATATAAAGGTCCCACGGAGACGGAGAAGCCAACTCACCAGGAATATTGTCAAATATTACCGCCGAGATGTTAGGTTGGATTAGGTTAGGTTATATTACGTTATTGATGTATAAAAAGGTCCCACGGAGAGGTAGAGGCCAACAAGCCTGGAATGTGGTCAAATATTACCGCCGAGATGTTAGGTTGGGTTAGGTTAGGTCATATTAAGTCATTGATGTATATAAAGGTCCCACGGAGACGGAGAAGACAACTCACCAGGAATATTGTCGAATATTACCGCCGAGATGTTAGGTTGGGTTAGGTTAGGTTATATTACGTTATTGATGGATATAAAGGTCCCACGGAGACGTAGAGGCCAACAAGCCAGGAATGTGGTTAAATATTAACGCCGAAATGCTAGGTTGGGTTAGGTTAGGTCATATTAAGTCATTGATGTATATAAAGGTCCCACGGAGACGGAGAAGCCAACTCACCAGGAATATTGTCGAATATTACCGCCGAGATGTTAGGTTGGGTTAGGTTAGGTTATATTACGTTATTGATGTATATAAAGGTCCCACGGAGACGTAGAGGCCAACAAGCCAGGAATGTGGTTAAATATTAACGCCGAGATGTTAGGTTGGATTAGGTTAGGTTATATTACGTTATTGATGTATAAAAAGGTCCCACGGAGAGGTAGAGGCCAACAAGCCTGGAATGTGGTCAAATATTACCGCCGAGATGTTAGGTTGGGTTAGGTTAGGTTATATTACGTTATTGATGTATATAAAGGTTCCAGGGAGTCGGAGATGCCAACTCGCCAGGAATGTTGTCAAATATTACCGCCGAGAAGTTAGGTTGGGTTAGGTTAGGTTATATTACGTTATTGATGTATATAAAGGTCCCACGGAGACGGAGAAGCCAACTCGCCAGGAATGTTCTTAAATATTACCGCCGAGATGTTAGGTTGGGTTAGGTTAGTTTATATCACGTTATTGATGTATAAAAAGTTCCCACGGAGACGTAGAGGCCAACAAGCCAGGAATGTGGTTAAATATTAACGCCGAAATGCTAGGTTGGGTTAGGTTAGGTCATATTAAGTCATTGATGTATATAAAGGTCCCACGGAGACGTAGAGGCCAACTCGCCAGGAATGTTGTCAAATATTATCGCCGAGATGATAGGTTGGGTTAGGTTAGGTTATACTTCGTTATTAATGTATATGAAGATCCCACGGAGACGTAGAGGCCAACTCGCCAGGAATGATGTCAAATATTACCGCCGAGATGTTAGGTTGGATTAGGTTAGGTTATATTACGTTATTGATGTATAAAAAGGTCCCACGGAGAGGTAGAGGCCAACAAGCCTGGAATGTGGTCAAATATTACCGCCGAGGTGTTAGGTTGGGTTAGGTTAGGTTATATTACGTTATTGATGTATATAAAGGTTCCAGGGAGTCGGAGATGCCAACTCGCCAGGAATGTTGTCAAATATTACCGCCGAGAAGTTAGGTTGGATTAGGTTAGGTTATATTACGTTATTGATGTATATAAAGGTCCCACGGAGACGGAGAAGACAACTCACCAGGAATATTGTCGAATATTACCGCCGAGATGTTAGGTTGGGTTAGGTTAGTTTATATCACGTTATTGATGTATAAAAAGTTCCCACGGAGACGTAGAGGCCAACAAGCCAGGAATGTGGTTAAATATTAACGCCGAAATGCTAGGTTGGGTTAGGTTAGGTCATATTAAGTCATTGATGTATATAAAGGTCCCACGGAGACGGAGAAGACAACTCACCAGGAATATTGTCGAATATTACCGCCGAGATGTTAGGTTGGGTTAGGTTAGGTTATATTACGTTATTGATGTATATAAAGGTCCCACGGAGACGTAGAAGCCAACAAGCCAAGAATGTGGTTAAATATTACCGCCGAAATGTTCGGTTGGGTTAGGTTATGTTATATTACGTTATTGATGTATATAAAGATCCCACGGAGACGTAGAGGCCAACTCGCCAGGAATGTTGTCAAATATTATCGCCGAGATGATAGGTTGGGTTAGGTTAGGTTATACTTCGTTATTAATGTATATGAAGATCCGACGGAGACGTAGAGGCCAACTCGCCAGGAATGATGTCAAATATTACCGCCGAGATGTTAGGTTGGATTAGGTTAGGTTATATTACGTTATTGATGTATAAAAAGGTCCCACGGAGAGGTAGAGGCCAACAAGCCTGGAATGTGGTCAAATATTACCGCCGAGATGTTAGGTTGGGTTAGGTTAGTTTATATTACGTTATTGATGAATAAAAAGGTCCCACGGAGACGTAGAGACCAACTCGCCAGGAATGTGGTTAAATATTACCGCCGAAATGCTAGGTTGGGTTAGGTTAGGTCATATTAAGTCATTGATGTATATAAAGGTCCCACGGAGACGGAGAAGACAACTCACCAGGAATATTGTCGAATATTACCGCCGAGATGTTAGGTTGGGTTAGGTTAGTTTATATCACGTTATTGATGTATAAAAAGTTCCCACGGAGACGTAGAGGCCAACAAGCCAGGAATGTGGTTAAATATTAACGCCGAAATGCTAGGTTGGGTTAGGTTAGGTCATATTAAGTCATTGATGTATATAAAGGTCCCACGGAGACGGAGAAGACAACTCACCAGGAATATTGTCGAATATTACCGCCGAGATGTTAGGTTGGGTTAGGTTAGGTTATATTACGTTATTGATGTATATAAAGGTCCCACGGAGACGTAGAGGCCAACAAGCCAGGAATGTGGTTAAATATTAACGCCGAAATGCTAGGTTGGGTTAGGTTATGTCATATTAAGTCATTGATGTATATAAAGGTCCCACGGAGACGGAGAAGCCAACTCACCAGGAATATTGTCGAATATTACCGCCGAGATGTTAGGTTGGGTTAGGTTAGGTTATATTACGTTATTGATGTATATAAAGGTCCCACGGAGACGGAGAAGCTAACTCGCCAGGAATGTGGTCAAATATTACCGCCGAGATGTTAGGTTGGGTTAGGTTAGTTTATATCACGTTATTGATGTATAAAAAGTTCCCACGGAGACGTAGAGGCCAACAAGCCAGGAATGTGGTTAAATATTAACGCCGAAATGCTAGGTTGGGTTAGGTTAGGTCATATTAAGTCATTGATGTATATAAAGGTCCCACGGAGACGGAGAAGACAACTCACCAGGAATATTGTCGAATATTACCGCCGAGATGTTAGGTTGGGTTAGGTTAGGTTATATTACGTTATTGATGTATATAAAGGTCCCACGGAGACGTAGAGGCCAACAAGCCAGGAATGTGGTTAAATATTAACGCCGAAATGCTAGGTTGGGTTAGGTTATGTCATATTAAGTCATTGATGTATATAAAGGTCCCACGGAGACGGAGAAGCCAACTCACCAGGAATATTGTCGAATATTACCGCCGAGATGTTAGGTTGGGTTAGGTTAGGTTATATTACGTTATTGATGTATATAAAGGTCCCACGGAGACGTAGAAGCCAACAAGCCAAGAATGTGGTTAAATATTACCGCCGAAATGTTAGGTTGGGTTAGGTTATGTTATATTACGTTATTGATGTATATAAAGATCCCACGGAGACGTAGAGGCCAACTCGCCAGGAATGTTGTCAAATATTATCGCCGAGATGATAGGTTGGGTTAGGTTAGGTTATACTTCGTTATTAATGTATATGAAGATCCCACGGAGACGGAGAAGCCAACTCGCCAGGAATGTTCTCAAATATTACCGCCGAGATGTTAGGTTGGGTTAGGTTAGGTCATATTACGTTATTGATGTATATGAAGGTCAAACGGAGACGTAGAGGCCAACTCGCCACGAATGTTGTCAAATGTTACCTCCGAGATGTTAGGTTGGGTTAGGTTAGGTTATATTACGTTATTGATGTATGTAAAGGTCCCATGGAGACGGAGAAGCCAACTCGACAGGAATGTTCTCAAATATTACCGCCGAGATGTTAGGTTGGGTTAGGTTAGGTTATATTACGTTATTGATGTATATAAAGGTCCCACGGAGACGGAGAAGCTAACTCGCCAGGAATGTGGTCAAATATTACCGCCGAGATGTTAGGTTGGGTTAGGTTAGTTTATATCACGTTATTGATGTATAAAAAGTTCCCACGGAGACGTAGAGGCCAACAAGCCAGGAATGTGGTTAAATATTACCGCCGAAATGCTAGGTTGGGTTAGGTTAGGTCATATTAAGTCATTGATGTATATAAAGGTCCCACGGAGACGGAGAAGACAACTCACCAGGAATATTGTCGAATATTACCGCCGAGATGTTAGGTTGGGTTAGGTTAGGTTATATTACGTTATTGATGTATATAAAGGTCCCACGGAGACGTAGAGGCCAACAAGCCAGGAATGTGGTTAAATATTAACGCCGAAATGCTAGGTTGGGTTAGGTTAGGTCATATTAAGTCATTGATGTATATAAAGGTCCCACGGAGACGGAGAAGCCAACTCACCAGGAATATTGTCGAATATTACCGCCGAGATGTTAGGTTGGGTTAGGTTAGGTTATATTACGTTATTGATGTATATAAAGGTCCCACGGAGACGTAGAAGCCAACAAGCCAAGAATGTGGTTAAATATTACCGCCGAAATGTTCGGTTGGGTTAGGTTATGTTATATTACGTTATTGATGTATATAAAGATCCCACGGAGACGTAGAGGCCAACTCGCCAGGAATGTTGTCAAATATTATCGCCGAGATGATAGGTTGGGTTAGGTTAGGTTATACTTCGTTATTAATGTATATGAAGATCCGACGGAGACGTAGAGGCCAACTCGCCAGGAATGATGTCAAATATTACCGCCGAGATGTTAGGTTGGATTAGGTTAGGTTATATTACGTTATTGATGTATAAAAAGGTCCCACGGAGAGGTAGAGGCCAACAAGCCTGGAATGTGGTCAAATATTACCGCCGAGATGTTAGGTTGGGTTAGGTTAGTTTATATTACGTTATTGATGAATAAAAAGGTCCCACGGAGACGTAGAGACCAACTCGCCAGGAATGTTGTCAAATATTACCGCCGAGATGTTAGGTTGGGTTAGGTTAAGTTATATTTCGTTATTGATGTATATAAAGGTCCCACGGAGACGTAGAGGCCAACTCGCCAGGAATGATTTCAAATATTACCTC
Organism: Xylocopa violacea; assembly: GCA_963969225.1. Classification (NCBI taxonomy): domain Eukaryota; kingdom Metazoa; phylum Arthropoda; class Insecta; order Hymenoptera; family Apidae; genus Xylocopa; species Xylocopa violacea. The sequence continues at coordinate 46,665 of CAXAJV010001066.1, read as the reverse complement.
CGAGATGTTAGGTTGGGTTAGGTTAGGTTATATTACGTTATTGATGTATGTAAAGGTCCCATGGAGACGGAGAAGCCAACTCGCCAGGAATGTTCTCAAATACTACCGCCGAGATGTTAGGTTGGGTTAGGTTAGGTTATATTACGTTATTGATGTATATAAAGGTCCCACGGCGACGGAGAAGCTAACTCGCCAGGAATGTTGTCCAATATTACCGCCGAGATGTTAGGTTGGGTCAGGTTAGGTTATATTACGTTATTGATGTATATAAAGGTCCCAGCGAGTCGGAGATGCCAACTCGCCAGGAATGTTGTCAAATATTACCGCCGAGATGTTAGGTTGGGTTAGGTTAGGTTATATTACGTTATTGATGTATATAAAGGTCCCACGGAGACGTAGAAGCCAACTCGCCAGGAATGTGATTAAATATTACCGCCGAAATGCTAGGTTGGGTTAGGTTAGGTCATATTAAGTTATTGATGTATATAAAGGTCCCACGGAGACGGAGAAGCCAACTCACCAGGAATGTTGTCGAATATTACCGCCGAGATGTTAGATTGGTTTAGGTTAGGTTATATTACGCTATTGATGTATATAAAGGTCCCACTGAGACGTAGGGGCCAACAAGCCAAGAATGTGGTTAAATATTACCGCCGAAATGTTAGGTTGGGTTAGGTTAGGTCATATTACGTTATTGGTGTATATAAAGTTCCCACGGAGACGTAGAGGCCATCTCGCCAGGATTGTTGTCAAATATTACCGCCGAGATGTTAGGTTGGGTTACGTTAGGTTATATTACGTTATGGACGTATATAAAGGTCCCACGGAGACGTAGAGGACAACAAGACAGGAATGTGGACAAATATTACCGCCGAGATGTTAGATTGGGTTAGGTTATGTTATATTACGTTATTGATGTATATAAAGATCCCACGGAGACGTAGAGGCCAACCCGCCAGGAATGTTGTCAAATATTATCGCCGAGATGATAGGTTGGGTTAGGTTAGTTTATATCACGTTATTGATGTATAAAAAGTTCCCACGGAGACGTGGAGTCCAACTCGCAAGGAATGTTGTCAAATATTACCGCCGAGATGTTAGGTTATATTACGTTATTGATGTATATAAAGGTCCCACGGAGACGTAGAGGCCAACAAGCCAGGAATGTGGTTAAATATTACCGCCGAAATGCTAGGTTGGGTTAGGTTAGGTCATATTAAGTCATTGATGTATATAAAGGTCCCACGGAGACGGAGAAGACAACTCACCAGGAATATTGTCGAATATTACCGCCGAGATGTTAGGTTGGGTTAGGTTAGTTTATATCACGTTATTGATGTATAAAAAGTTCCCACGGAGACGTAGAGGCCAACAAGCCAGGAATGTGGTTAAATATTAACGCCGAAATGCTAGGTTGGGTTAGGTTAGGTCATATTAAGTCATTGATGTATATAAAGGTCCCACGGAGACGGAGAAGACAACTCACCAGGAATATTGTCGAATATTACCGCCGAGATGTTAGGTTGGGTTAGGTTAGGTTATATTACGTTATTGATGTATATAAAGGTCCCACGGAGACGTAGAGGCCAACAAGCCAGGAATGTGGTTAAATATTAACGCCGAAATGCTAGGTTGGGTTAGGTTATGTCATATTAAGTCATTGATGTATATAAAGGTCCCACGGAGACGGAGAAGCCAACTCACCAGGAATATTGTCGAATATTACCGCCGAGATGTTAGGTTGGGTTAGGTTAGGTTATATTACGTTATTGATGTATATAAAGGTCCCACGGAGACGGAGAAGCTAACTCGCCAGGAATGTGGTCGAATATTACCGCCGAGATGTTAGGTTGGGTTAGGTTAGTTTATATCACGTTATTGATGTATAAAAAGTTCCCACGGAGACGTAGAGGCCAACAAGCCAGGAATGTGGTTAAATATTAACGCCGAAATGCTAGGTTGGGTTAGGTTAGGTCATATTAAGTCATTGATGTATATAAAGGTCCCACGGAGACGGAGAAGACAACTCACCAGGAATATTGTCGAATATTACCGCCGAGATGTTAGGTTGGGTTAGGTTAGGTTATATTACGTTATTGATGTATATAAAGGTCCCACGGAGACGTAGAGGCCAACAAGCCAGGAATGTGGTTAAATATTAACGCCGAAATGCTAGGTTGGGTTAGGTTATGTCATATTAAGTCATTGATGTATATAAAGGTCCCACGGAGACGGAGAAGCCAACTCACCAGGAATATTGTCGAATATTACCGCCGAGATGTTAGGTTGGGTTAGGTTAGGTTATATTACGTTATTGATGTATATAAAGGTCCCACGGAGACGTAGAGGCCAACAAGCCAGGAATGTGGTTAAATATTAACGCCGAAATGCTAGGTTGGGTTAGGTTAGGTCATATTAAGTCATTGATGTATATAAAGGTCCCACGGAGACGGAGAAGCCAACTCACCAGGAATATTGTCGAATATTACCGCCGAGATGTTAGGTTGGGTTAGGTTAGGTTATATTACGTTATTGATGTATATAAAGGTCCCACGGAGACGTAGAAGCCAACAAGCCAAGAATGTGGTTAAATATTACCGCCGAAATGTTCGGTTGGGTTAGGTTATGTTATATTACGTTATTGATGTATATAAAGATCCCACGGAGACGTAGAGGCCAACTCGCCAGGAATGTTGTCAAATATTATCGCCGAGATGATAGGTTGGGTTAGGTTAGGTTATACTTCGTTATTAATGTATATGAAGATCCGACGGAGACGTAGAGGCCAACTCGCCAGGAATGATGTCAAATATTACCGCCGAGATGTTAGGTTGGATTAGGTTAGGTTATATTACGTTATTGATGTATAAAAAGGTCCCACGGAGAGGTAGAGGCCAACAAGCCTGGAATGTGGTCAAATATTACCGCCGAGATGTTAGGTTGGGTTAGGTTAGTTTATATTACGTTATTGATGAATAAAAAGGTCCCACGGAGACGTAGAGACCAACTCGCCAGGAATGTTGTCAAATATTACCGCCGAGATGTTAGGTTGGGTTAGGTTAAGTTATATTTCGTTATTGATGTATATAAAGGTCCCACGGAGACGTAGAGGCCAACTCGCCAGGAATGATTTCAAATATTACCTCCGAGATGTTAGGTTGGGTTAGGTTAGGTTATATTACGTTATTGATGTATGTAAAGGTCCCATGGAGACGGAGAAGCCAACTCGCCAGGAATGTTCTCAAATACTACCGCCGAGATGTTAGGTTGGGTTAGGTTAGGTTATATTACGTTATTGATGTATATAAAGGTCCCACGGCGACGGAGAAGCTAACTCGCCAGGAATGTTGTCCAATATTACCGCCGAGATGTTAGGTTGGGTCAGGTTAGGTTATATTACGTTATTGATGTATATAAAGGTCCCAGGGAGTCGGAGATGCCAACTCGCCAGGAATGTTGTCAAATATTACCGCCGAGATGTTAGGTTGGGTTAGGTTAGGTTATATTACGTTATTGATGTATATAAAGGTCCCACGGAGACGTAGAAGCCAACTCGCCAGGAATGTGATTAAATATTACCGCCGAAATGCTAGGTTGGGTTAGGTTAGGTCATATTAAGTTATTGATGTATATAAAGGTCCCACGGAGACGGAGAAGCCAACTCACCAGGAATGTTGTCGAATATTACCGCCGAGATGTTAGATTGGTTTAGGTTAGGTTATATTACGCTATTGATGTATATAAAGGTCCCACTGAGACGTAGGGGCCAACAAGCCAAGAATGTGGTTAAATATTACCGCCGAAATGTTAGGTTGGGTTAGGTTAGGTCATATTACGTTATTGGTGTATATAAAGTTCCCACGGAGACGTAGAGGCCATCTCGCCAGGATTGTTGTCAAATATTACCGCCGAGATGTTAGGTTGGGTTACCTTAGGTTATATTACGTTATGGACGTATATAAAGGTCCCACGGAGACGTAGAGGACAACAAGACAGGAATGTGGACAAATATTACCGCCGAGATGTTAGATTGGGTTAGGTTATGTTATATTACGTTATTGATGTATATAAAGATCCCACGGAGACGTAGAGGCCAACCCGCCAGGAATGTTGTCAAATATTATCGCCGAGATGATAGGTTGGGTTAGGTTAGTTTATATCACGTTATTGATGTATAAAAAGTTCCCACGGAGACGTGGAGTCCAACTCGCAAGGAATGTTGTCAAATATTACCGCCGAGATGTTAGGTTGGGTTAGGTTATGTTATATTACGTTATTGATGGATATAAAGGTCCCACGGAGACGTAGAAGCCAACAAGCCAAGAATGTGGTTAAATATTACCGCCGAGATGATAGGTTGGGTTAGGTTAGGTTATACTTCGTTATTAATGTATATGAAGATCCCACGGAGACGTAGCGGCCAGCTGGCCAGGAATGATGTCAAATATTACCGCCGAGATGTTAGGTTGGATTAGGTTAGGTTATATTACGTTATTGATGTATAAAAAGGTCCCACGGAGAGGTAGAGGCCAACAAGCCTGGAATGTGGTCAAATATTACCGCCGAGATGTTAGGTTGGGTTAGGTTAGTTTATATTACGTTATTGATGTATATAAAGGTCCCACGGAGACGTAGGGGCCAACAAGACAGGAATGTGGTCAAATATTACCGCCGAGATGTTAGATTGGGTTAGGTTAGGTTATATTACGTTATTGACGTATCTAAAGATCCCACGGAGACGCAGAGGCCAACAAGCCAGGAATGTTGTCAAATATTATCGCCGAGATGATAGGTTGGGTTAGGTTAGGTTATATTTCGTTATTGATGTATATGAAGGTCCCACGGAGACGTAGAGGCCAACACGCCAGTAATGATTTCAAATATTACCGCCGAGATGTTAGGTTGGATTAGGTTAGGTTATATTACGTTATTGATTTATATAAAGGTCAAACGGAGACGTAGACGCCAACTCGCCAGGTATGTTTTCAATAATTACCGCGGAAATGTTAGGTTGGGTTAGGTTAGGTAATATTACGTTCTCCTCGACGATAAATGGAACTTTGGTCTCCACTTCGCTCGTCAGGCCGTTCGACTGGATGCTGCGGCAAATTATCTAAGCCGCATCATGCCGAATCTGCACGGACCGGACGAGAAAATAAGGAAAGTCTATGCTGGGGTGATAAAAAGCATTGCGCTTTACGGAGCCCCGGTATGGAGCGACGCGCTTAACAAAGGAGGCAGAAAGCTGCAGCTGCTGCGAAGCGCGTGGCGAAGAATAGCCATTCGGGTCATAAGAGGATATCGCACGATTTCCTACGACGCGGCAACAATGCTGGCGGGTCTCGCACCCCTGGAATACCTGGCGCAGGAAGACCTCATAGTGTACGAAACCCTTCGCACAACGCGCCAGGTAGAAGAAGAAGGTGCACCTGCTCCGACAAGGGACGAGATTAGAAGAGAAGCGAGACGCTTCACTTTCTCTAAATGGAAGGAGAAACTCGCACCTGCGACCAATCACAGGATCGTGGGAGCGATTCTACCCATCTTGGAAAACTGGGTAGAAAACAGGAGAGGGCAGCTCACCTTCAGAGTGACGCAGGTGCTGACTGGACATGGATGCTTCGGTCAGTACCTCTGCAAGATCGGAAAAGAGGCCACGGCTGAATGTCACCATTGCGGAGACGGAGACGACTCTGCGCAGCACACGTTGGAACGCTGTCCAGCGTGGCAAACGCTGCGCCACGCTCTCGTGGCAGAGATCGGACGGGATCTCTCGCCGACCAGCATCCTGCCGAAGATGCTGGAAGGGGAGAGATACTGGCGAGCCGTTACCTTGTTTTGCGACAAAGTGATGGCTGCGAAGGAAGCCGCCGAGCGCGAAAGAGAGCGCACGCTTTCTGCTCGACGAGCCTTACGTGGTCGGCGTTGTAGACGTTTGCCACGTTCCACTCCAAGGTAGGGGACTCTCGTCCGTCAGGGCGCGAGAGTCGCTCCAAAGTACCCACCGGGGAGCGGAGCTTCGCCGCCGCCGTCCATCTCAAACGCCGCAAGCGGGAGAAGAGGAAGACGACTTCGAAGATTGAAGACAGGCGCAAGAAATTCGACAAAGAGGTACGCGTGAGGAATGCATGCATTCGCACACAAGCGTAATAGAAAAGATTGCGCAAAGAAAAAGTAAATAAGAAAAAACAGAAAGAGCAGCCGAGCGCCGGCTAGACAGGATTTGGGTCAAGTCTATCCGGCACGCGCTCGACCGAGGAGAGGCAAACGACTGTGGTGGTTGCAGTCGTTGCCAAACTAAAGTATGAACTCGCACGCCAGCTATGAACAGAGAGTTCAAAGAACTCAGACACGAGGCGGGATGCTGGACGCGTTCGAAAGAGTTCCCGGCTACCCGCTACAAGTGTAGGAAGACCACCGCAGGGTTTTAGTCGGTAAGAGTCCGACATAACCGCGGATTTCCCAAAAAATCCACGGTATCCATGAGGATTTCCCTGCGAAAAAAAAAAAAAAAAGGTAATATTACGTTATTGACGTATATGAGGGTTACACGGAGACGTAGAGGTCAACTCGCCAGGAATGTTGTCAAATATTACCGCCGAGATGTTAGGTTGGGTTGGGTTAGGTTATATTACGTTATTGATGTATATAAAGGTCCCACGGAGACGTAGAGGCCAACAAGCCAGGAATGTGGTCAAATATTACCGCCGAGATGTTAGGTTGGGTTAGGTTAGGTTATATTAAGTTATTGACGTATGTAAAGGTCCCACGGAGACGGAGAGGCCAACAAGCCAGGAATGTGGTCAAATATTACCGCGGAGATGTTAGGTTGGATTAGGTTAGGTTATATTACGTTATTGATGTATGTAAAGGTCCCATGGAGACGGAGAAGCCAACTCGCCAGGAATGTTCTCAAATATTACCGCCGAGATGTTAGGTTGGGTTAGGTTAGGTTATATTACGTTATTGATGCATATAAAGGTCCCACGGAGACGGAGAAGCTAACTCGCCAGGAATGTTGTCCAATATTACCGCCGAGATGTTAGGTTGGGTTAGGTTAGGTTATATTACGTTATTGATGTATATAAAGGTTCCAGGGAGTCGGAGATGCCAACTCGCCAGGAATGTTGTCAAATATTACCGCCGAGAAGTTAGGTTGGGTTAGTTTAGGTTATATTACGTTATTGATGTATATAAAGGTCCCACGGAGACGTAGAAGCCAACTCGCCAGGAATGTGGTTAAATATTACCGCCGAAATGCTAGGTTGGGTTAGGTTAGGTCATATTAAGTTATTGATGTATATAAAGGTCCCACGGAGACGGAGAAGCCAACTCACCAGGAATGTGGTTAAATATTAACGCCGAAATGCTAGGTTGGGTTAGGTTAGGTCATATTAAGTCATTGATGTATATAAAGGTCCCACGGAGACGGAGAAGCCATCTCACCAGTAATATTGTCGAATATTACCGCCGAGATGTTAGGTTGGGTTAGGTTAGGTTATATTACGTTATTGATGTATATAAAGGTCCCACGGAGACGTAGAAGCCAACAAGCCAAGAATGTGGTTAAATATTACCGCCAAAATGTTTGGTTGGGTTATGTTATGTTATATTACGTTATTGATGTATATAAAGATCCCACGGAGACGTAGAGGCCAACTCGCCAGGAATGTTGTCAAATATTATCGCCGAGATGATAGGTTGGGTTAGGTTAGGTTATACTTCGTTATTAATGTATATGAAGATCCCACGGAGACGTAGAGGCCAACTCGCCAGGAATGATGTCAAATATTACCGCCGAGATGTTAGGTTGGATTAGGTTAGGTTATATTACGTTATTGATGTATAAAAAGGTCCCACGGAGAGGTAGAGGCCAACAAGCCTGGAATGTGGTCAAATATTACCGCCGAGATGTTAGGTTGGGTTAGGTTAGGTGATATTTCGTTATTGATGTATATAAAGGTCCCACGGAGACGTAGAGGCCAACTCGCCAGGAATGATTTCAAATATTACCGCCGAGATGTTAGGTTGGATCAGGTTAGATTATATTACGTTATTGATGTATATGAAGGTCAAACGGAGACGTAGAGGCCAACTCGCCACGAATGTTGTCAAATGTTACCTCCGAGATGTTAGGTTGGGTTAGGTTAGGTTATATTACGTTATTGATGTATGTAAAGGTCCCATGGAGACGGAGAAGCCAACTCGCCAGGAATGTTCTCAAATATTACCGCCGAGATGTTAGGTTGGGTTAGGTTAGGTTATATTACGTTATTGATGTATATGAAGGTCAAACGGAGACGTAGAGGCCAACTCGCCACGAATGTTGTCAAATGTTACCTCCGAGATGTTAGGTTGGGTTAGGTTAGGTTATATTACGTTATTGATGTATGTAAAGGTCCCATGGAGACGGAGAAGCCAACTCGCCAGGAATGTTCTCAAATATTACCGCCGAGATGTTAGGTTGGGTTAGGTTAGGTTATATTACGTTATTGATGTATATAAAGTTCCCACGGAGACGGAGAAGCTAACTCGCCAGGAATGTGGTCAAATATTACCGCCGAGATGTTAGGTTGGGTTAGGTTAGTTTATATCACGTTATTGATGTATAAAAAGTTCCCACGGAGACGTAGAGGCCAACAAGCCAGGAATGTGGTTAAATATTAACGCCGAAATGCTAGGTTGGGTTAGGTTAGGTCATATTAAGTCATTGATATATATAAAGGTCCCACGGAGACGGAGAAGACAACTCACCAGGAATATTGTCGAATATTACCGCCGAGATGTTAGGTTGGGTTAGGTTAGGTTATATTACGTTATTGATGTATATAAAGGTCCCACGGAGACGTAGAGGCCAACAAGCCAGGAATGTGGTTAAATATTAACGCCAAAATGCTAGGTTGGGTTAGGTTAGGTCATATTAAGTCATTGATGTATATAAAGGTCCCACGGAGACGGAGAAGCCAACTCACCAGGAATATTGTCGAATATTACCGCCGAGATGTTAGGTTGGGTTAGGTTAGGTTATATTACGTTATTGATGTATATAAAGGTCCCACGGAGACGTAGAGGACAACAAGACAGGAATGTGGTCAAATATTACCGCCGAGATGTTAGATTGGGTTAGGTTATGTTATATTACGTTATTGATGTATATAAAGATCCCACGGAGACGTAGAGGCCAACCCGCCAGGAATGTTGTCAAATATTATCGCCGAGATGATAGGTTGGGTTAGGTTAGTTTATATCACGTTATTGATGTATAAAAAGTTCCCACGGAGACGTGGAGTCCAACTCGCCAGGAATGTTGTCAAATATTACCGCCGAGATGTTAGGTTGGGTTAGGTTAGGTTATATTACGTTATTGATGTATATAAAGGTCCCACGGAGACGTAGAGGCCAACAAGCCAGGAATGTGGTTAAATATTAACGCCGATATGCTAGGTTGGGTTAGGTTAGGTCATATTAAGTCATTGATGTATATAAAGGTCCCACGGAGACGGAGAAGCCAACTCACCAGGAATATTGTCGAATATTACCGCCGAGATGTTAGGTTGGGTTAGGTTAGGTTATATTACGTTATTGATGTATATAAAGGTCCCACGGAGACGTAGAAGCCAACAAGCCAAGAATGTGGTTAAATATTACCGCCGAAATGTTAGGTTGGGTTAGGTTATGTTATATTACGTTATTGATGTATATAAAGATCCCACGGAGACGTAGAGGCCAACTCGCCAGGAATGTTGTCAAATATTATCGCCGAGATGATAGGTTGGGTTAGGTTAGGTTATACTTCGTTATTAATGTATATGAAGATCCCACGGTGACGTAGAGGCCAGCTCGCCAGGAATGATGTCAAATATTACCGCCGAGATGTTAGGTTGGATTAGGTTAGGTTATATTACGTTATTGATGTATAAAAAGGTCCCACGGAGAGGTAGAGGCCAACAAGCCTGGAATGTGGTCAAATATTACCGCCGAGATGTTAGGTTGGGTTAGGTTAGTTTATATTACGTTATTGATGTATATAAAGGTCCCACGGAGACGTAGGGGCCAACAAGACAGGAATGTGGTCAAATATTAACGCCGAAATGCTAGGTTGGGTTAGGTTAGGTCATATTAAGTCATTGATATATATAAAGGTCCCACGGAGACGGAGAAGACAACTCACCAGGAATATTGTCGAATATTACCGCCGAGATGTTAGGTTGGGTTAGGTTAGGTTATATTACGTTATTGATGTATATAAAGGTCCCACGGAGACGTAGAGGCCAACAAGCCAGGAATGTGGTTAAATATTAACGCCGAAATGCTAGGTTGGGTTAGGTTAGGTCATATTAAGTCATTGATGTATATAAAGGTCCCACGGAGACGGAGAAGCCAACTCACCAGGAATATTGGCGAATATTACCGCCGAGATGTTAGGTTGGGTTAGGTTAGGTTATATTACGTTATTGATGTATAT
>CAXAJV010001066.1:0-36000 GCA_963969225.1 Xylocopa violacea | reverse complement strand
TAACATTTCGGCGGTAATATTTAACCACATTCTTGGCTTGTTGGCCTCTACGTCTCCGTGGGACCTTTATATACATCAATAACGTAATATAACCAAACGTAAACCAACCTAACATCTCGGCGGTAATATTCGACAACATTCCTGGTGAGTTGGCTTCTCCGTCTCCGTGGGACCTTTATATACATCAATAACTTAATATGACCTAACCTAACCCAACCTAGCATTTCGGCGGTAATATTTAACCACATTCCTGGCGAGTTGGCTTCTACGTCTCCGTGGGACCTTTATATACATCAATAACGTAATATAACCTAACCTAACCCAACCTAACATCTCGGCGGTAATATTGGACAACATTCCTGGCGAGTTAGCTTCTCCGTCTCCGTGGGACCTTTATATGCATCAATAACGTAATATAACCTAACCTAACCCAACCTAACATCTCGGCGGTAATATTTGACATCATTACTGGCGAGTTGGCCTCTACGTATCCGTGTAACCCTCATATACATCAATAACGTAATATAACCTAACCTAACCCAACCTATCACCTCGGCAGTAATATTTGACAACATTCCTGGCGAGTTGGCCTCTACGTCTCCGTGGGACCTTCATATACATCAATAACGAAATATAACCTAACCTAACCCAACCTATCACCTCGGCGATAATATTTGACAACATACCTGGCTTGTTGGCCTCTACGTCTCCGTGGGACCTTTATATACATCAATAACGTAATATAACCTAACCTAACCCAACCTAACATCTCGGCGGTAATATTCGACAATATTCCTGGTGAGTTGGCCTCTACGTCTCCGTGGGACCTTCATATACATTAATAACGAAGTATAACCTAACCTAACCCAACCTATCACCTCGGCGATAATATTTGACAACATTCCTGGCGAGTTGGCCTCTACGTCTCCGTGGGATCTTTATATACATCAATAACGTAATATAACATAACCTAACCCAACCTAACATTTCGGCGGTAATATTTAACCACATTCTTGGCTTGTTGGCTTCTACGTCTCCGTGGGACCTTTATATACATCAATAACGTAATATAACCTAACCTAACCCAACCTAACATCTCGGCGGTAATATTCGACAATATTCCTGGTGAGTTGGCTTCTCCGTCTCCGTGGGACCTTTATATACATCAATGACTTAATATGACCTAACCTAACCCAACCTAGCATTTCGGCGTTAATATTTAACCACATTCCTGGCTTGTTGGCATCTACGTCTCCCTGGGACCTTTATAAACATCAATAACGTAATATAACCTAACCTAACCCAACCTAACATCTCGGCGGTAATATTTGACATCATGCCTGGCGAGTTGCTCTCTACGTCTCCGTGGGACCTTCATATACATTAATAATGAAGTATAACCTAACCTAACCCAACCTATCACCTCGGCGATAATATTTGACAACATACCTGGCTTGTTGGCCTCTACGTCTCCGTGGGATCTTTATATACATCCATAACGTAATATAACGTAACCTAACCCAATCTAACATCTCGGCGGTAATATTTGACCACATTCCTGTCTTGTTGGCCTCTACGTTTCCCTGGGCCCTTTATATAAATCAATAACGTAATATAACCTAACCTAACCCAACCTAACATTTCGGCGGTAATATTTAACCACATTCTTGGCTTGTTGGCTTCTACGTCTCCGTGGGACCTTTATATACATCAATAACGTAATATAACCTAACCTAACCCAACCCAACTTCTCGGCGGTAATATTTGACAACATTCCTGGCGAGTTGGCATCTACGTCTCCCTGGGACCTTTATATACATCAATAAGGTAATATAACCTAACCTAACCCAACCTAACATCTCGGCGGTAATATTTGACATCATGCCTGGCGAGTTGCCCTCTACGTCTCCGTGGGACCTTCATATACATTAATAACGAAGTATAACCTAACCTAACCCAACTTATCATCTCGGCGATAATATTTGACAACATTCCTGGCGAGTTGGCCTCTACGTCTCCGTGGGATCTTTATATACATCAATAACGTAATATAACATAACCTAACCCAATCTAACATCTCGGCGGTAATATTTGACAACATTCCTGGCGAGTTGGTCTCTACGTCTCCGTGGGACCTTTTTATACATCAATAACGTAATATAAACTAACCTAACCCAATCTAACATCTCGGCGGTAATATTTGACCACATTCCTGTCTTGTTGTCCTCTACGTCTCCGTGGGACCTTTATATACGTCCATAACGTAATATAACCTAACCTAACCCAACCTAACATCTCGGCGGTAATATTTGACAACAATCCTGGCGAGTTGGCCTCTACGTCACCGTGGGACCTTTATATACACCAATAACGTAATATGACCTAACCTAACCCAACCTAACATTTCGGCGGTAATATTTAACCACATTCTTGGCTTGTTGGCCTCTACGTCTCCGTGGGACCTTTATATACATCAATAACGTAATATAACCAAACGTAAACCAACCTAACATCTCGGCGGTAATATTCGACAACATTCCTGGTGAGTTGGCTTCTCCGTCTCCGTGGGACCTTTATATACATCAATAACTTAATATGACCTAACCTAACCCAACCTAGCATTTCGGCGGTAATATTTAACCACATTCCTGGCGAGTTGGCTTCTACGTCTCCGTGGGACCTTTATATACATCAATAACGTAATATAACCTAACCTAACCCAACCTAACATCTCGGCGGTAATATTGGACAACATTCCTGGCGAGTTAGCTTCTCCGTCTCCGTGGGACCTTTATATGCATCAATAACGTAATATAACCTAACCTAACCCAACCTAACATCTCGGCGGTAATATTTGACATCATTACTGGCGAGTTGGCCTCTACGTATCCGTGTAACCCTCATATACATCAATAACGTAATATAACCTAACCTAACCCAACCTATCATCTCGGCAGTAATATTTGACAACATTCCTGGCGAGTTGGCATCTACGTCTCCCTGGGACCTTTATATACATCAATAAGGTAATATAACCTAACCTAACCCAACCTAACATCTCGGCGGTAATATTTGACATCATTCCTGGCGAGTTGGCCTCTACGTCTCCGTGGGACCTTCATATACATTAATAACGAAGTATAACCTAACCTAACCCAACCTATCACCTCGGCGATAATATTTGACAACATTCCTGGCGAGTTGGCCTCTACGTCTCCGTGGGATCTTTATATACATCAATAACGTAATATAACATAACCTAACCCAACCTAACATTTCGGCGGTAATATTTAACCACATTCTTGGCTTGTTGGCTTCTACGTCTCCGTGGGACCTTTATATACATCAATAACGTAATATAACCTAACCTAACCCAACCTAACATCTCGGCGGTAATATTCGACAATATTCCTGGTGAGTTGGCTTCTCCGTCTCCGTGGGACCTTTATATACATCAATGACTTAATATGACCTAACCTAACCCAACCTAGCATTTCGGCGTTAATATTTAACCACATTCCTGGCTTGTTGGCCTCTACGTCTCCGTGGGACCTTTATATACATGAATAACCTAATATAACCTAACCTAACCCTACCTAACATCTCGGCGGTAATATTTGACAACATTCCTGGCGAGTTGGCCTCCACGTCTCCGTGGGAACTTTTTATACAACAATAACGTGATATAAACTCACCTAACCCAACCTAACATCTCGGCGGTAATATTTGACCACATTCCTGGCTTGTTGGCCTCTACGTCTCCGTGGGACCTTTATATACGTCCATAACGTAATATGACCTAACCTAACCCAACCTAACATCTCGGCGGTAATATTTGACAACAATCCTGGCGAGTTGGCCTCTACCACTCCGTGGGACCTTTTTATACATCAATAACGTAATATGACCTAACCTAACCCAACCTAACATTTCGGCGGTAATATTTAACCACATTCTTGGCTTGTTGGCCCCTACGTCTCAGTGGGACCTTTATATACATCAGTAACGTAATATAACCTAACCTAAACGAACCTAACATCTCGGCGGTAATATTAGACAACATTCCTGGTGAGTTGGCATCTCCGTCTCCGTGGGACCTTTATATACATCAATAACTTAATATGACCTAACCTAACCCAGCCTAGCATTTCGGCGGTAATATTTAACCACATTCCTGGCGAGTTGGCTTCTACGTCTCCGTGGGACCTTTATATACATCAATAACGTAATATAACCTAACCTAACCCAACCTAACATCTCGGCGGTAATATTTGAAATCATTCCTGGCGAGTTGGCCTCTACGTCTCCGTGGGACCTTTATATACATCAATAACGTAATATAACCAAACGTAAACCAACCTAACATCTCGGCGGTAATATTCGACAACATTCCTGGTGAGTTGGCTTCTCCGTCTCCGTGGGACCTTTATATACATCAATAACTTAATATGACCTAACCTAACCCAACCTAGCATTTCGGCGGTAATATTTAACCACATTCCTGGCGAGTTGGCTTCTACGTCTCCGTGGGACCTTTATATACATCAATAACGTAATATAACCTAACCTAACCCAACCTAACTTCTCGGCGGTAATATTTGACAACATTCCTGGCGAGTTGGCATCTCCGGCTCCCTGGAACCTTTATATACATCAATAACGTAATATAACCTAACCTAACCCAACCCAACATCTCGGCGGTAATATTGGACAACATTCCTGGCGAGTTAGCTTTTCCGTCTCCGTGGGACCTTTATATGCATCAATAACGTAATATAACCTAACCTAACCCAACCTAACATCTCGGCGGTAATATTTGAGAACATTCCTGGCGAGTTGGCTTCTCCGTCTCCATGGGACCTTTACATACATCAATAACGTAATATAACCTAACCTAACCCAACCTAACATCTCGGAGGTAACATTTGACAACATTCCTGGCGAGTTGGTCTCTACGTTTCCGTGGGACCTTTTTATTCATCAATAACGTAATATAAACTAACCTAACCCAACCTTACATCTCGGCGGTAATATTTGACCACATTCCAGGCTTGTTGGCCTCTACCTCTCCGTGGGACCTTTTTATACATCAATAACGTAATATAACCTAACCTAATCCAACCTAACATCTCGGCGGTAATATTTGACATCATTCCTGGCGAGTTGGCCTCTACGTCTCCGTGGGATCTTCATATACATTAATAACGAAGTATAACCTAACCTAACCCAACCTATCACCTCGGCGATAATATTTGACAACATTCCTGGCGAGTTGGCCTCTACGTCTCCGTGGGATCTTTATATACATCAATAACGTAATATAACATAACCTAACCCAACCTAACATTTCGGCGGTAATATTTAACCACATTCTTGGCTTGTTGGCTTCTACGTCTCCGTGGGACCTTTATATACATGAATAACGTAATATAACCTAACCTAACCCAACCTAACATCTCGGCGGTAATATTTGACAACATTCCTGGCGAGTTGGCCTCCACGTCTTCGTGGGAACTTTTTATACAACAATAACGTGATATAAACTCACCTAACCCAACCTAACATCTCGGCGGTAATATTTGACCACATTCCTGGCTTGTTGGCCTCTACGTCTCCGTGGGACCTTTATATACGTCCATAACGTAATATAACCTAACCTAACCCAACCTAACTTCTCGGCTGTAATATTTGACAACATTCCTGGCGAGTTGGCATCTACGTCTCCCTGGGACCTTTATAAACATCAATAACGTAATATAACCTAACCTAACCCAACCTAACATCTCGGCGGTAATATTTGACATCATGCCTGGCGAGTTGCTCTCTACGTCTCCGTGGGACCTTCATATACATTAATAACGAAGTATAACCTAACCTAACCCAACTTATAATCTCGGCGATAATATTTGACAACATTCCTGGCGAGTTGGCTTCTACGTCTCCGTGGAACCTTTATATACATCAATAACGTAATATAACCTAACCTAACCCAACCTAACTTCTCGGCGGTAATATTTGACAACATTCCTGGCGAGTTGGCATCTACGTCTCCCTGGGACCTTTATAAACATCAATAACGTAATATAACCTAACCTAACCCAACCTAACATCTCGGCGGTAATATTTGACATCATGCCTGGCGAGTTGCTCTCTACGTCTCCGTGGGACCTTCATATACATTAATAACGAAGTATAACCTAACCTAACCCAACTTATAATCTCGGCGATAATATTTGACAACATTCCTGGCGAGTTGGCCTCTACGTCTCCGTGCGATCTTTATATACATCAATAACGTAATATAACATAACCTAACCCAACCTAACATCTCGGCGGTAATATTTGACAACAATCCTGGCGAGTTGTCCTCTACGTCTCCGTGGGACCTTTATATACACCAATAACGTAATATGACCTAACCTAACCCAACCTAACATTTCGGCGGTAATATTTAACCACATTCTTGGCTTGTTGGCCTCTACGTCTCCGTGGGACCTTTATATACATCAATAACGTAATATAACCAAACGTAAACCAACCTAACATCTCAGCGGTAATATTCGACAACATTCCTGGTGAGTTGGCTTCTCCGTCTCCGTGGGACCTTTATATACATCAATAACTTAATATGACCTAACCTAACCCAACCTAGCATTTCGGCGGTAATATTTAACCACATTCCTGGCGAGTTGGGTTCTACGTCTCCGTGGGACCTTTATATACATCAATAACGTAATATAACCTAACCTAACCCAGCCTAACATCTCGCCGGTAATATTTGACATCATTCCTGGCGAGTTGGCCTCTACGTCTCCGTGGGACCTTTATATACATCAATAACGAAATATAACCTAACCTAACCCAACCTAACATCTCGGCGGTAATATTTGACAACATTCCTGGCGAGTTGGTCTCTACGTCTCCGTGGGACCTTTTTATACATCAATAACGTAATATAAACTAACCTAACCCAATCTAACATCTCGGCGGTAATATTTGACCACATTCCTGTCTTGTTGTCCTCTACGTCTCCGTGGGACCTTTATATACGTCCATAACGTAATATAACCTAACCTAACCCAACCTAACATCTCGGCGGTAATATTTGACAACAATCCTGGCGAGTTGGCCTCTACGTCACCGTGGGACCTTTATATACACCAATAACGTAATATGACCTAACCTAACCCAACCTAACATTTCGGCGGTAATATTTAACCACATTCTTGGCTTGTTGGCCTCTACGTCTCCGTGGGACCTTTATATACATCAATAACGTAATATAACCAAACGTAAACCAACCTAACATCTCGGCGGTAATATTCGACAACATTCCTGGTGAGTTGGCTTCTCCGTCTCCGTGGGACCTTTATATACATCAATATCTTAATATGACCTAACCTAACCCAACCTAGCATTTCGGCGGTAATATTTAACCACATTCCTGGCGAGTTGGCTTCTACGTCTCCGTGGGACCTTTATATACATCAATAACGTAATATAACCTAACCTAACCCAACCTAACATCTCGGCGGTAATATTGGACAACATTCCTGGCGAGTTAGCTTCTCCGTCTCCGTGGGACCTTTATATGCATCAATAACGTAATATAACCTAACCTAACCCAACCTAACATCTCGGCGGTAATATTTGACATCATTACTGGCGAGTTGGCCTCTACGTATCCGTGTAACCCTCATATACATCAATAACGTAATATAACCTAACCTAACCCAACCTATCATCTCGGCAGTAATATTTGACAACATTCCTGGCGAGTTGGCCTCTACGTCTCCGTGGGACCTTCATATACATCAATAACGAAATATAACCTAACCTAACCCAACCTATCACCTCGGCGATAATATTTGACAACATACCTGGCTTGTTGGCCTCTACGTCTCCGTGGGATCTTTATATACATCCATAACGTAATATAACGTAACCTAACCCAATCTAACATCTCGGCGGTAATATTTGACCACATTCCTGTCTTGTTGGCCTCTACGTCTCCCTGGGCCCTTTATATACATCAATAACGTAATATAACCTAACCTAACCCAACCTAACATTTCGGCGGTAATATTTAACCACATTCTTGGCTTGTTGGCTTCTACGTCTCCCTGGGACCTTTATATACATCAATAAGGTAATATAACCTAACCTAACCCAACCTAACATCTCGGCGGTAATATTTGACATCATTCCTGGCGAGTTGGCCTCTACGTCTCCGTGGGACCTTCATATACATTAATAACGAAGTATAACCTAACCTAACCCAACCTATCACCTCGGCGATAATATTTGACAACATTCCTGGCGAGTTGGCCTCTACTTCTCCGTGGGATCTTTATATACATCAATAACGTAATATAACATAACCTAACCCAACCTAACATTTCGGCGGTAATATTTAACCACATTCTTGGCTTGTTGGCTTCTACGTCTCCGTGGGACCTTTATATACATCAATAACGTAATATAACCTAACCTAACCCAACCTAACATCTCGGCGGTAATATTCGACAATATTCCTGGTGAGTTGGCTTCTCCGTCTCCGTGGGACCTTTATATACATCAATGACTTAATATGACCTAACCTAACCCAACCTAGCATTTCGGCGTTAATATTTAACCACATTCCTGGCGAGTTGGCCTCTACGTCTCCGTGGGACCTTTATATACATGAATAACGTAATATAACCTAACCTAACCCAACCTAACATCTCGGCGGTAATATTTGACAACATTCCTGGCGAGTTGGCCTCCACGTCTCCGTGGGAACTTTTTATACAACAATAACGTGATATAAACTCACCTAACCCAACCTAACATCTCGGCGGTAATATTTGACCACATTCCTGGCTTGTTGGCCTCTACGTCTCCGTGGGACCTTTATATACGTCCATAACGTAATATAACCTAACCTAACCCAACCTAACATCTCGGCGGTAATATTTGACAACAATCCTGGCGAGTTGGCCTCTACGTCTCCGTGGGACCTTTATATACACCAATAACGTAATATGACCTAACCTAACCCAACCTAACATTTCGGCGGTAATATTTAACCACATTCTTGGCTTGTTGGCCCCTACGTCTCAGTGGGACCTTTATATACATCAGTAACGTAATATAACCTAACCTAAACGAACCTAACATCTCGGCGGTAATATTAGCAACATTCCTGGTGAGTTGGCATCTCCGTCTCCGTGGGACCTTTATATACATCAATAACTTAATATGACCTAACCTAACCCAGCCTAGCATTTCGGCGGTAATATTTAACCACATTCCTGGCGAGTTGGGTTCTACGTCTCCGTGGGACCTTTATATACATCAATAACGTAATATAACCTAACCTAACCCAGCCTAACATCTCGGCGGTAATATTTGAAATCATTCCTGGCGAGTTGGCCTCTACGTCTCCGTGGGACCTTTATATACATCAATAACGAAATATAACCTAACCTAACCCAACCTAACATCTCGGCGGTAATATTTGACAACATTCCTGGCGAGTTGGTCTCTACGTCTCCGTGGGACCTTTTTATACATCAATAACGTAATATAAACTAACCTAACCCAAACTAACATCTCGGCGGTAATATTTGACCACATTCCAGGCTTGTTGGCCTCTACCTCTCCGTGGGACCTTTTTATACATCAATAACGTAATATAACGTAACCTAATCCAACCTAACATCTCGGCGGTAATATTTGACATCATTCCTGGCGAGTTGGCCTCTACGTCTCCGTGGGATCTTCATATACATTAATAATGAAGTATAACCTAACCTAACCCAACTTATCATCTCGGCGATAATATTTGACAACATTCCTGGCGAGTTGGCCTCTACGTCTCCGTGGGATTTTTATATACATCAATAACGTAATATAACCTAACCTAACCCAACCTAACATCTCGGCGGTAATATTTGACAACATTCCTGGCGAGTTGGCATCTACGTCTCCCTGGGACCTTTATATACATCAATAACGTAATATAACCTAACCTAACCCAACCTAACATCTCGGCGGTAATATTTGACATCATGCCTGGCGAGTTGCTGTCTACGTCTCCGTGGGACCTTCATATACATTAATAATGAAGTATAACCTAACCTAACCCAACTTATCATCTCGGCGATAATATTTGACAACATTCGTGGCGAGTTGGCCTCTACGTCTCCGTTTGTCCTTCATATACATCAGTAACGTAATTTCACCTAACCTAACCCAACCTGTCATCTCGGCGGCACCATTTGACCACATTCCTGGCGAGTTGGCTTCTACGTCCCCGTGGGCCCTTTATATACATCAATAACGTAATATAACCTAACCTAACCCAACCTAACATCTCGGCGGTAATATTTGACATCATGCCTGGCGAGTTGCTCTCTACGTCTCCGTGGGACCTTCATATACATTAATAACGAAGTATAACCTAACCTAACCCAACTTATAATCTCGGCGATAATATTTGACAACATTCCTGGCGAGTTGGCTTCTACGTCTCCGTGGAACCTTTATATACATCAATAACGAAGTATAACCTAACCTAACCCAACCTATCACCTCGGCGATAATATTTGACAACATACCTGGCTTGTTGGCCTCTACGTCTCCGTGGGATCTTTATATACATCAATAACGTAATATAACATAACCTAACCCAATCTAACATCTCGGCGGTAATATTTGACCACATTCCTGCCTTGTTGTTCTCTACGTCTCCGTGGGACCTTTATATACGTCCATAACGTAATATAACCTAACCTAACCCAACCTAACATCTCGGCGGTAATATTCGACAACATTCCTGGTGAGTTGGCTTCTCCGTCTCCGTGGGACCTTTATATACATCAATAACTTAATATGACCTAACCTAACCCAACCTAGCATTTCGGCGGTAATATTTAACCACATTCCTGGCGAGTTGGCTTCTACGTCTCCGTGGGACCTTTATATACATCAATAACGTAATATAACCTAACCTAACCCAACCTAACATCTCGGCGGTAATATTTGAAATCATTCCTGGCGAGTTGGCCTCTACGTCTCCGTGGGACCTTTATATACATCAATAACGTAATATAACCAAACGTAAACCAACCTAACATCTCGGCGGTAATATTCGACAACATTCCTGGTGAGTTGGCTTCTCCGTCTCCGTGGGACCTTTATATACATCAATAACTTAATATGACCTAACCTAACCCAACCTAGCATTTCGGCGGTAATATTTAACCACATTCCTGGCGAGTTGGCTTCTACGTCTCCGTGGGACCTTTATATACATCAATAACGTAATATAACCTAACCTAACCCAACCTAACTTCTCGGCGGTAATATTTGACAACATTCCTGGCGAGTTGGCATCTCCGGCTCCCTGGAACCTTTATATACATCAATAACGTAATATAACCTAACCTAACCCAACCCAACATCTCGGCGGTAATATTGGACAACATTCCTGGCGAGTTAGCTTCTCCGTCTCCGTGGGACCTTTATATGCATCAATAACGTAATATAACCTAACCTAACCCAACCTAACATCTCGGCGGTAATATTTGAGAACATTCCTGGCGAGTTGGCTTCTCCGTCTCCATGGGACCTTTACATACATCAATAACGTAATATAACCTAACCTAACCCAACCTAACATCTCGGAGGTAACATTTGACAACATTCCTGGCGAGTTGGCCTCTACGTCTCCGTGGGATCTTTATATACATCAATAACGTAATATAACATAACCTAACCCAACCTAACATTTCGGCGGTAATATTTAACCACATTCTTGGCTTGTTGGCTTCTACGTCTCCGTGGGACCTTTATATACATCAATAACGTAATATAACCTAACCTAACCCAACCTAACATCTCGGCGGTAATATTCGACAATATTCCTGGTGAGTTGGCTTCTCCGTCTCCGTGGGACCTTTATATACATCAATGACTTAAAATGACCTAACCAGCCCAACCTAGCATTTCGGCGTTAATATTTAACCACATTCCTGGCTTGTTGGCCTCTACGTCTCCGTGGGACCTTTATATACATGAATAACGTAATATAACCTAACCTAACCCAACCTAACATCTCGGCGGTAATATTTGACAACATTCCTGGCGAGTTGGCCTCCACGTCTTCGTGGGAACCTTTTATACAACAATAACGTGATATAAACTCACCTAACCCAACCTAACATCTCGGCGGTAATATTTGACCACATTCCTGGCTTGTTGGCCTCTACGTCTCCGTGGGACCTTTATATACGTCCATAACGTAATATAACCTAACCTAACCCAACCTAACATCTCGGCGGTAATATTTGACAACAATCCTGGCGAGTTGGCCTCTACGTCTCCGTGGGACCTTTATATACACCAATAACGTAATATGACCTAACCTAACCCAACCTAACATTTCGGCGGTAATATTTAACCACATTCTTGGCTTGTTGGCCCCTACGTCTCAGTGGGACCTTTATATACATCAGTAACGTAATATAACCTAACCTAAACGAACCTAACATCTCGGCGGTAATATTAGACAACATTCCTGGTGAGTTGGCATCTCCGTCTCCGTGGGACCTTTATATACATCAATAACTTAATATGACCTAACCTAACCCAGCCTAGCATTTCGGCGGTAATATTTAACCACATTCCTGGCGAGTTGGCTTCTACGTCTCCGTGGAACCTCTATATACATCAATAACGTAATATAACCTAACCTAACCCAACCTAACTTCTCGGCTGTAATATTTGACAACATTCCTGGCGAGTTGGCATCTACGTCTCCCTGGGACCTTTATAAATATCAATAACGTAATATAACCTAACCTAACCCAACCTAACATCTCGGCGGTAATATTTGACATCATGCCTGGCGAGTTGCTCTCTACGTCTCCGTGGGACCTTCATATACATTAATAACGAAGTATAACCTAACCTAACCCAACTTATAATCTCGGCGATAATATTTGACAACATTCCTGGCGAGTTGGCTTCTACGTCTCCGTGGAACCTTTATACACATCAATAACGTAATATAACCTAACCTAACCCAACCTAACTTCTCGGCGGTAATATTTGACAACATTCCTGGCGAGTTGGCATCTACGTCTCCCTGGGACCTTTATAAACATCAATAACGTAATATAACCTAACCTAACCCAACCTAACATCTCGGCGGTAATATTTGACAACATTCCTGAAGAGTTGGCATCTACGTCTCCGTGGGACCTTCATATACATCAATAACGAAATATAACCTAACCTAACCCAACCTAACATTTCCGCGGTAATTATTGAAAACATACCTGGCGAGTTGGCCTCTACGTCTCCGTGGGACCTTTATATACATCAATAACGTAATATAACCTAACCTAACCCAACCTAACATCTCGGCGGTAATATTTGACATCATTCCTGGCGAGTTGTCCTCTACGTCTCCGTGGGACCTTTATATACACCAATAACGTAATATGACCTAACCTAACCCAACCTAACATTTCGGCGGTAATATTTAACCACATTCTTGGCTTGTTGGCCTCTACGTCTCCGTGGGACCTTTATATACATCAATAACGTAATATAACCAAACGTAAACCAACCTAACATCTCAGCGGTAATATTCGACAACATTCCTGGTGAGTTGGCTTCTCCGTCTCCGTGGGACCTTTATATACATCAATAACTTAATATGACCTAACCTAACCCAACCTAGCATTTCGGCGGTAATATTTAACCACATTCCTGGCGATTTGGGTTCTACGTCTCCGTGGGACCTTTATATACATCAATAACGTAATATAACCTAACCTAACCCAGCCTAACATCTCGCCGGTAATATTTGAAATCATTCCTGGCGAGTTGGCCTCTACGTCTGCGTGGGACCTTTATATACATCAATAACGAAATATAACCTAACCTAACCCAACCTAACATCTCGGCGGTAATATTTGACAACATTCCTGGCGAGTTGGTCTCTACGTCTCCGTGGGATCTTCATATACATTAATAATGAAGTATAACCTAACCTAACCCAACTTATCATTTCGGCGATAATATTTGACAACATTCCTGGCGAGTTGGCCTCTACGTCTCCGTGGGATCTTTATATACATCAATAACGTAATATAACCTAACCTAACCCAACCTAACATTTCGGCGGTAATATTTAACCACATTCTTGGCTTGTTGGCCTCTACGTCTCCGTGGGACCTTTATATACATCAATAACGTAATATAACCAAACGTAAACCAACCTAACATCTCAGCGGTAATATTCGACAACATTCCTGGTGAGTTGGCTTCTCCGTCTCCGTGGGACCTTTATATACATCAATAACTTAATATGACCTAACCTAACCCAACCTAGCATTTCGGCGGTAATATTTAACCACATTCCTGGCGATTTGGGTTCTACGTCTCCGTGGGACCTTTATATACATCAATAACGTAATATAACCTAACCTAACCCAGCCTAACATCTCGCCGGTAATATTTGAAATCATTCCTGGCGAGTTGGCCTCTACGTCTGCGTGGGACCTTTATATACATCAATAACGAAATATAACCTAACCTAACCCAACCTAACATCTCGGCGGTAATATTTGACAACATTCCTGGCGAGTTGGTCTCTACGTCTCCGTGGGATCTTCATATACATTAATAATGAAGTATAACCTAACCTAACCCAACTTATCATTTCGGCGATAATATTTGACAACATTCCTGGCGAGTTGGCCTCTACGTCTCCGTGGGATCTTTATATACATCAATAACGTAATATAACCTAACCTAACCCAACCTAACATCTCGGCGGTAATATTTGACAACATTCCTGGCGAGTTGGCATCTACGTCTCCCTGGGACCTTTATATACATCAATAACGTAATATAACCTAACCTAACCCAACCTAACATCTCGGCGGTAATGTTTGACATCATGCCTGGCGAGTTGCTCTCTACGTCTCCGTGGGACCTTCATATACATTAATAATGAAGTATAACCTAACCTAACCCAACTTATCATCTCGGCGATAATATTTGACAACATTCGTGGCGAGTTGGCCTCTACGTCTCCGTTTGTCCTTCATATACATCAGTAACGTAATTTCACCTAACCTAACCCAACCTGTCATCTCGGCGGCACCATTTGACCACATTCCTGGCGAGTTGGCTTCTACGTCCCCGTGGGCCCTTTATATACATCAATAACGTAATATAACCTAACCTAACCCAACCTAACATCTCGGCGGTAATATTTGACAACATTCCTGAAGAGTTGGCATCTACGTCTCCGTGGGACCTTCATATACATCAATAACGAAATATAACCTAACCTAACCCAACCTAACATTTCCGCGGTAATTATTGAAAACATACCTGGCGAGTTGGCCTCTACGTCTCCGTGGGACCTTTATATACATCAATAACGTAATATAACCTAACCTAACCCAACCTAACATCTCGGCGGTAATATTTGACATCATTCCTGGCGAGTTGGCCTCTACGTCTCCATGGGATCTTTATATACATCAATAACGAAATATAACATAACCTAACCCAACCTAAAATTTCGGCGGTAATATTTAACCACATTCTTGGCTTGTTGGCCTCTACGTCTCCGTGGGACCTTTATATACATGAATAACGTAATATAACCTAACCTAACCCAACCTAACATCTTGGCGGTAATATTTGACAACATTTCTGGCGAGTTGGCCTCCACGTCTTCGTGGGAACTTTTTATACAACAATAACGTGATATAAACTCACCTAACCCAACCTAACATCTCGGCGGTAATATTTGACCACATTCCTGGTGAGCTGGCATCTCCGTCTCCGTGGGACCTTTATATACATCAATAACTTAATATGACCTAACCTAACCCAGCCTAGCATTTCGGCGGTAATATTTAACCACATTCCTGGCGAGTTGGCTTCTACGTCTCCGTGGAACCTCTATATACATCAATAACGTAATATAACCTAACCTAACCCAACCTAACTTCTCGGCTGTAATATTTGACAACATTCCTGGCGAGTTGGCATCTACGTCTCCCTGGGACCTTTATAAATATCAATAACGTAATATAACCTAACCTAACCCAACCTAACATCTCGGCGGTAATATTTGACATCATGCCTGGCGAGTTGCTCTCTACGTCTCCGTGGGACCTTCATATACATTAATAACGAAGTATAACCTAACCTAACCCAACTTATAATCTCGGCGATAATATTTGACAACATTCCTGGCGAGTTGGCTTCTACGTCTCCGTGGAACCTTTATATACATCAATAACGTAATATAACCTAACCTAACCCAACCTAACTTCTCGGCGGTAATATTTGACAACATTCCTGGCGAGTTGGCATCTACGTCTCCCTGGGACCTTTATAAACATCAATAACGTAATATAACCTAACCTAACCCAACCTAACATCTCGGCGGTAATATTTGACAACATTCCTGAAGAGTTGGCATCTACGTCTCCGTGGGACCTTCATATACATCAATAACGAAATATAACCTAACCTAACCCAACCTAACATTTCCGCGGTAATTATTGAAAACATACCTGGCGAGTTGGCCTCTACGTCTCCGTGGGACCTTTATATACATCAATAACGTAATATAACCTAACCTAACCCAACCTAACATCTCGGCGGTAATATTTGACATCATTCCTGGCGAGTTGGCCTCTACGTCTCCATGGGATCTTTATATACATCAATAACGAAATATAACATAACCTAACCCAACCTAAAATTTCGGCGGTAATATTTAACCACATTCTTGGCTTGTTGGCCTCTACGTCTCCGTGGGACCTTTATATACATCAATAACGTAATATAACCTAACCTAACCCAACCTAATATCTCGGCGGTAATATTGGACAACATTCCTGGCGATTTCGCCTCTACGTCTCCGTTTGACCTTCATATACATCAATAACGTAATATAACCTAACCTAACCCAACCTAACATCTCGGCGGTAATATTTGACATCATGCCTGGCGAGTTGCTCTCTACGTCTCCGTGGGACCTTCATATACATTAATAATGAAGTATAACCTAACCTAACCCAACTTATCATCTCGGCGATAATATTTGACAACATTCGTGGCGAGTTGGCCTCTACGTCTCCGTTTGTCCTTCATATACATCAGTAACGTAATTTCACCTAACCTAACCCAACCTGTCATCTCGGCGGCACCATTTGACCACATTCCTGGCGAGTTGGCTTCTACGTCCCCGTGGGCCCTTTATATACATCAATAACGTAATATAACCTAACCTAACCCAACCTAACATCTCGGCGGTAATATTTGACAACATTCCTGAAGAGTTGGCATCTACGTCTCCGTGGGACCTTCATATACATCAATAACGAAATATAACCTAACCTAACCCAACCTAACATTTCCGCGGTAATTATTGAAAACATACCTGGCGAGTTGGCCTCTACGTCTCCGTGGGACCTTTATATACATCAATAACGTAATATAACCTAACCTAACCCAACCTAACATCTCGGCGGTAATATTTGACATCATTCCTGGCGAGTTGGCCTCTACGTCTCCATGGGATCTTTATATACATCAATAACGAAATATAACATAACCTAACCCAACCTAAAATTTCGGCGGTAATATTTAACCACATTCTTGGCTTGTTGGCCTCTACGTCTCCGTGGGACCTTTATATACATCAATAACGTAATATAACCTAACCTAACCCAACCTAATATCTCGGCGGTAATATTGGACAACATTCCTGGCGATTTCGCCTCTACGTCTCCGTTTGACCTTCATATACATCAATAACGTAATTTCACCTAACCTAACCCAACCTATCATCTCGGCGGCACCATTTGACCACATTCCTGGCGAGTTGGCTTCTACGTTTCCGTGGGACCTTTATATACATCAGTAACGTAATATAACCTAACCTAACCCAACTTAACATCTCGGCGGTAATATTTGACATCATTACTGGCGAGTTGGCCTCTACGTATCCGTGTAACCCTCATATACATCAATAACGTAATATAACCTAACCTAACCCAACCTATCATCTCGGCAGTAATATTTGACAACATTCCTGGCGAGTTGGCCTCTACGTCACCGTGGGACCTTTATATACACCAATAACGTAATATGACCTAACCTAACCCAACCTAACATTTCGGCGGTAATATTTAACCACATTCTTGGCTTGTTGGCCTCTACGTCTCCGTGGGACCTTTATATACATCAATAACGTAATATAACCAATCGTAAACCAACCTAACATCTCGGCGGTAATATTCGACAACATTCCTGGTGAGTTGGCTTCTCCGTCTCCGTGGGACCTTTATATACATCAATAACTTAATATGACCTAACCTAACCCAACCTAGCATTTCGGCGGTAATATTTAACCACATTCCTGGCGAGTTGGCTTCTACGTCTCCGTGGGACCTTTATATACATCAATAACGTAATATAACCTAACCTAACCCAACCTAACATCTCGGCGGTAATATTGGACAACATTCCTGGCGAGTTAGCTTCTCCGTCTCCGTGGGACCTTTATATGCATCAATAACGTAATATAACCTAACCTAACCCAACCTAACATCTCGGCGGTAATATTTGACATCATGCCTGTCGAGTTGCTCTCTACGTCTCCGTGGGACCTTCATATACATTAATAACGAAGTATAACCTAACCTAACCCAACTTATAATCTCGGCGATAATATTTGACAACATTCCTGGCGAGTTGGCCTCTACGTCTCCGTGCGATCTTTATATACATCAATAACGTAATATAACATAACCTAACCCAACCTAACATCTCGGCGGTAATATTTGACAACAATCCTGGCGAGTTGTCCTCTACGTCTCCGTGGGACCTTTATATACACCAATAACGTAATATGACCTAACCTAACCCAACCTAACATTTCGGCGGTAATATTTAACCACATTCTTGGCTTGTTGGCCTCTACGTCTCCGTGGGACCTTTATATACATCAATAACGTAATATAACCAAACGTAAACCAACCTAACATCTCAGCGGTAATATTCGACAACATTCCTGGTGAGTTGGCTTCTCCGTCTCCGTGGGACCTTTATATACATCAATAACTTAATATGACCTAACCTAACCCAACCTAGCATTTCGGCGGTAATATTTAACCACATTCCTGGCGAGTTGGGTTCTACGTCTCCGTGGGACCTTTATATACATCAATAACGTAATATAACCTAACCTAACCCAGCCTAACATCTCGCCGGTAATATTTGAAATCATTCCTGGCGAGTTGGCCTCTACGTCTGCGTGGGACCTTTATATACATCAATAACGAAATATAACCTAACCTAACCCAACCTAACATCTCGGCGGTAATATTTGACAACATTCCTGGCGAGTTGGTCTCTACGTCTCCGTGGGACCTTTTTATACATCAATAACGTAATATAAACTAACCTAACCCAAACTAACATCTCGGCGGTAATATTTGACCACATTCCAGGCTTGTTGGCCTCTACCTCTCCGTGGGACCTTTTTATACATCAATAACGTAATATAACCTAACCTAACCCAACCTAATATCTCGGCGGTAATATTGGACAACATTCCTGGCGATTTCGCCTCTACGTCTCCGTTTGACCTTCATATACATCAATAACGTAATATAACCTAACCTAACCCAACCTAACATCTCGGCGGTAATATTTGACATCATGCCTGGCGAGTTGCTCTCTACGTCTCCGTGGGACCTTCATATACATTAATAATGAAGTATAACCTAACCTAACCCAACTTATCATCTCGGCGATAATATTTGACAACATTCGTGGCGAGTTGGCCTCTACGTCTCCGTTTGTCCTTCATATACATCAGTAACGTAATTTCACCTAACCTAACCCAACCTGTCATCTCGGCGGCACCATTTGACCACATTCCTGGCGAGTTGGCTTCTACGTCCCCGTGGGCCCTTTATATACATCAATAACGTAATATAACCTAACCTAACCCAACCTAACATCTCGGCGGTAATATTTGACAACATTCCTGAAGAGTTGGCATCTACGTCTCCGTGGGACCTTCATATACATCAATAACGAAATATAACCTAACCTAACCCAACCTAACATTTCCGCGGTAATTATTGAAAACATACCTGGCGAGTTGGCCTCTACGTCTCCGTGGGACCTTTATATACATCAATAACGTAATATAACCTAACCTAACCCAACCTAACATCTCGGCGGTAATATTTGACATCATTCCTGGCGAGTTGGCCTCTACGTCTCCATGGGATCTTTATATACATCAATAACGAAATATAACATAACCTAACCCAACCTAAAATTTCGGCGGTAATATTTAACCACATTCTTGGCTTGTTGGCCTCTACGTCTCCGTGGGACCTTTATATACATCAATAACGTAATATAACCTAACCTAACCCAACCTAATATCTCGGCGGTAATATTGGACAACATTCCTGGCGATTTCGCCTCTACGTCTCCGTTTGACCTTCATATACATCAATAACGTAATTTCACCTAACCTAACCCAACCTATCATCTCGGCGGCACCATTTGACCACATTCCTGGCGAGTTGGCTTCTACGTTTCCGTGGGACCTTTATATACATCAGTAACGTAATATAACCTAACCTAACCCAACTTAACATCTCGGCGGTAATATTTGACATCATTACTGGCGAGTTGGCCTCTACGTATCCGTGTAACCCTCATATACATCAATAACGTAATATAACCTAACCTAACCCAACCTATCATCTCGGCAGTAATATTTGACAACATTCCTGGCGAGTTGGCCTCTACGTCACCGTGGGACCTTTATATACACCAATAACGTAATATGACCTAACCTAACCCAACCTAACATTTCGGCGGTAATATTTAACCACATTCTTGGCTTGTTGGCCTCTACGTCTCCGTGGGACCTTTATATACATCAATAACGTAATATAACCAATCGTAAACCAACCTAACATCTCGGCGGTAATATTCGACAACATTCCTGGTGAGTTGGCTTCTCCGTCTCCGTGGGACCTTTATATACATCAATAACTTAATATGACCTAACCTAACCCAACCTAGCATTTCGGCGGTAATATTTAACCACATTCCTGGCGAGTTGGCTTCTACGTCTCCGTGGGACCTTTATATACATCAATAACGTAATATAACCTAACCTAACCCAACCTAACATCTCGGCGGTAATATTGGACAACATTCCTGGCGAGTTAGCTTCTCCGTCTCCGTGGGACCTTTATATGCATCAATAACGTAATATAACCTAACCTAACCCAACCTAACATCTCGGCGGTAATATTTGACATCATGCCTGTCGAGTTGCTCTCTACGTCTCCGTGGGACCTTCATATACATTAATAACGAAGTATAACCTAACCTAACCCAACTTATAATCTCGGCGATAATATTTGACAACATTCCTGGCGAGTTGGCCTCTACGTCTCCGTGCGATCTTTATATACATCAATAACGTAATATAACATAACCTAACCCAACCTAACATCTCGGCGGTAATATTTGACAACAATCCTGGCGAGTTGTCCTCTACGTCTCCGTGGGACCTTTATATACACCAATAACGTAATATGACCTAACCTAACCCAACCTAACATTTCGGCGGTAATATTTAACCACATTCTTGGCTTGTTGGCCTCTACGTCTCCGTGGGACCTTTATATACATCAATAACGTAATATAACCAAACGTAAACCAACCTAACATCTCAGCGGTAATATTCGACAACATTCCTGGTGAGTTGGCTTCTCCGTCTCCGTGGGACCTTTATATACATCAATAACTTAATATGACCTAACCTAACCCAACCTAGCATTTCGGCGGTAATATTTAACCACATTCCTGGCGAGTTGGGTTCTACGTCTCCGTGGGACCTTTATATACATCAATAACGTAATATAACCTAACCTAACCCAGCCTAACATCTCGCCGGTAATATTTGAAATCATTCCTGGCGAGTTGGCCTCTACGTCTGCGTGGGACCTTTATATACATCAATAACGAAATATAACCTAACCTAACCCAACCTAACATCTCGGCGGTAATATTTGACAACATTCCTGGCGAGTTGGTCTCTACGTCTCCGTGGGACCTTTTTATACATCAATAACGTAATATAAACTAACCTAACCCAAACTAACATCTCGGCGGTAATATTTGACCACATTCCAGGCTTGTTGGCCTCTACCTCTCCGTGGGACCTTTTTATACATCAATAACGTAATATAACGTAACCTAATCCAACCTAACATCTCGGCGGTAATATTTGACATCATTCCTGGCGAGTTGGCCTCTACGTCTCCGTGGGATCTTCATATACATTAATAATGAAGTATAACCTAACCTAACCCAACTTATCATTTCGGCGATAATATTTGACAACATTCCTGGCGAGTTGGCCTCTACGTCTCCGTGGGATCTTTATATACATCAATAACGTAATATAACCTAACCTAACCCAACCTAACATCTCGGCGGTAATATTTGACAACATTCCTGGCGAGTTGGCATCTACGTCTCCCTGGGACCTTTATATACATCAATAACGTAATATAACCTAACCTAACCCAACCTAACATCTCGCGGTAATATTTGACATCATGCCTGGCGAGTTGCTCTCTACGTCTCCGTGGGACCTTCATATACATTAATAATGAAGTATAACCTAACCTAACCCAACTTATCATCTCGGCGATAATATTTGACAACATTCGTGGCGAGTTGGCCTCTACGTCTCCGGTTGTCCTTCATATACATCAGTAACGTAATTTCACCTAACCTAACCCAACCTGTCATCTCGGCGGCACCATTTGACCACATTCCTGGCGAGTTGGCTTCTACGTCCCCGTGGGCCCTTTATATACATCAATAACGTAATATAACCTAACCTAACCCAACCTAACATCTCGGCGGTAATATTTGACAACATTCCTGAAGAGTTGGCATCTACGTCTCCGTGGGACCTTCATATACATCAATAACGAAATATAACCTAACCTAACCCAACCTAACATTTCCGCGGTAATTATTGAAAACATACCTGGCGAGTTGGCCTCTACGTCTCCGTGGGACCTTTATATACATCAATAACGTAATATAACCTAACCTAACCCAACCTAACATCTCGGCGGTAATATTTGACATCATTCCTGGCGAGTTGGCCTCTACGTCTCCATGGGATCTTTATATACATCAATAACGAAATATAACATAACCTAACCCAACCTAAAATTTCGGCGGTAATATTTAACCACATTCTTGGCTTGTTGGCCTCTACGTCTCCGTGGGACCTTTATATACATCAATAACGTAATATAACCTAACCTAACCCAACCTAATATCTCGGCGGTAATATTGGACAACATTCCTGGCGATTTCGCCTCTACGTCTCCGTTTGACCTTCATATACATCAATAACGTAATATAACCTAACCTAACCCAACCTAACATCTCGGCGGTAATATTTGACATCATGCCTGGCGAGTTGCTCTCTACGTCTCCGTGGGACCTTCATATACATTAATAATGAAGTATAACCTAACCTAACCCAACTTATCATCTCGGCGATAATATTTGACAACATTCGTGGCGAGTTGGCCTCTACGTCTCCGTTTGTCCTTCATATACATCAGTAACGTAATTTCACCTAACCTAACCCAACCTGTCATCTCGGCGGCACCATTTGACCACATTCCTGGCGAGTTGGCTTCTACGTCCCCGTGGGCCCTTTATATACATCAATAACGTAATATAACCTAACCTAACCCAACCTAACATCTCGGCGGTAATATTTGACAACATTCCTGAAGAGTTGGCATCTACGTCTCCGTGGGACCTTCATATACATCAATAACGAAATATAACCTAACCTAACCCAACCTAACATTTCCGCGGTAATTATTGAAAACATACCTGGCGAGTTGGCCTCTACGTCTCCGTGGGACCTTTATATACATCAATAACGTAATATAACCTAACCTAACCCAACCTAACATCTCGGCGGTAATATTTGACATCATTCCTGGCGAGTTGGCCTCTACGTCTCCATGGGATCTTTATATACATCAATAACGAAATATAACATAACCTAACCCAACCTAAAATTTCGGCGGTAATATTTAACCACATTCTTGGCTTGTTGGCCTCTACGTCTCCGTGGGACCTTTATATACATCAATAACGTAATATAACCTAACCTAACCCAACCTAATATGTCGGCGGTAATATTGGACAACATTCCTGGCGATTTCGCCTCTACGTCTCCGTTTGACCTTCATATACATCAATAACGTAATTTCACCTAACCTAACCCAACCTATCATCTCGGCGGCACCATTTGACCACATTCCTGGCGAGTTGGCTTCTACGTTTCCGTGGGACCTTTATATACATCAGTAACGTAATATAACCTAACCTAACCCAACTTAACATCTCGGCGGTAATATTTGACATCATTACTGGCGAGTTGGCCTCTACGTATCCGTGTAACCCTCATATACATCAATAACGTAATATAACCTAACCTAACCCAACCTATCATCTCGGCAGTAATATTTGACAACATTCCTGGCGAGTTGGCCTCTACGTCACCGTGGGACCTTTATATACACCAATAACGTAATATGACCTAACCTAACCCAACCTAACATTTCGGCGGTAATATTTAACCACATTCTTGGCTTGTTGGCCTCTACGTCTCCGTGGGACCTTTATATACATCAATAACGTAATATAAGCAAACGTAAACCAACCTAACATCTCGGCGGTAATATTCGACAACATTCCTGGTGAGTTGGCTTCTCCGTCTCCGTGGGACCTTTATAGACATCAATAACTTAATATGACCTAACCTAACCCAACCTAGCATTTCGGCGGTAATATTTAACCACATTCCTGGCGAGTTGGCTTCTGCGTCTCCGTGGGACCTTTATATACATCAATAACGTAATATAACCTAACCTAACCCAACCTAACATCTCGGCGGTAATATTGGACAACATTCCTGGCGAGTTAGCTTCTCCGTCTCCGTGGGACCTTTATATGCATCAATAACGTAATATAACCTAACCTAACCCAACCTAACATCTCGGCGGTAATATTTGACATCATGCCTGGCGAGTTGCTCTCTACGTCTCCGTGGGACCTTCATATACATTAATAACGAAGTATAACCTAACCTAACCCAACTTATCATCTCGGCGATAATATTTGACAACATTACTGGCGAGTTGGCCTCTACGTCTCCGTGGGATCTTTATATACATCAATAACGTAATATAACATAACCTAACCCAATCTAACATCTCGGCGGTAATATTTGACCACATTCCTGTCTTGTTGTTCTCTACGTCTCCGTGGGACCTTTATATACGTCCATAACGTAATATAACCTAACCTAACCCAACCTAACATCTCGGCGGTAATATTTGAAATCATTCCTGGCGAGTTGGCCTCTACGTCTCCGTGGGACCTTTATATACATCAATAACGAAATATAACCTTACCTAACCCAACCTAACATCTCGGCGGTAATATTTGACAACATTCCTGGCGAGTTGGCCTCCACGTCTCCGTGGGACCTTTATATACATCAATAACTTAATATGACCTAACCTAACCCAACCTAACATTTCGGCGGTAATATTTAACCACATTCTTGGCTTGTTGGCCCCTACGTCTCCGTGGGACCTTTATATACATCAATAACGTAATATAACCTAACCTAAACCAACCTATCATCTCGGCGGTAATATTTGACAACATTCCTGGCTTGTTGGCCTCTGCGTCTCCGTGGGATCTTTACATACGTGAATAACATAATATAATGTAACCTAACCCAATCTAACATCTCGGCGGTAATATTTGACCACATTCCTGTCTTGTTGGCCTCTACGTCTCCGTGGGACCTTCATATACATCAATAACAAAATATAACCTAACCTAACCCAACCTAACATCTCGGCGGTAATATTTGACCACATTCCTGGCTTGTTGGCCTCTACGTCTCCGTGGGTCCTTTATATACATCAATAACGTAATATAACCTAACCTAATCCAACCTAACATCTCGGCGGTAATATTTGTCATCATTCCTGGCGAGTTGGCCTCTACGTCTCCGTGGGACCTTCATAT
This sequence comes from Xylocopa violacea, assembly GCA_963969225.1. Lineage (NCBI taxonomy): Eukaryota > Metazoa > Arthropoda > Insecta > Hymenoptera > Apidae > Xylocopa > Xylocopa violacea. The sequence continues at coordinate 9,771 of CAXAJV010001066.1, read as the reverse complement.
ACATTAATAACGAAGTATAACCTAACCTAACCCAACTTATCATCTCGGCGATAATATTTGACAACATTCCTGGCGAGTTGGCCTCTACGTCTCCGTGGGATCTTTATATACATCAATAACGTAATATAACATAACCTAACCCAATCTAACATCTCGGCGGTAATATTTGACCACATTCCTGTCTTGTTGTTCTCTACGTCTCCGTGGGACCTTTATATACGTCCATAACGTAATATAACCTAACCTAACCCAACCTAACATCTCGGCGGCAACATTTGACCACATTCCTGGCGTGTTGGCCTCTACGTCTCCGTGGGACATTTTTATACATCAATAACGTAATATAACCTAACCTAATCCAACCTAACATCTCGGCGGTAATATTTGACATCATGCCTGGCGAGTTGGCCTCTACGTCTCCGTGGGACCTTCATATAAATTAATAACGAAGTATAACCTAACCTAACCCAACCTGTCGTCTCGGCGATAATATTTGACAACATTCCTGGAGAGTTGGCCTCTACGTCTCCGTGGGATCTTTATATACATCAATAACGTAATATAACATAACCTAACCCAATCTAACATCTCGGCGGTAATATTTGACCACATTCCTGTCTTGTTGTCCTCTACGTCTCCGTGGGACCTTTATATACATCAATAACGTAATATAACCAAACGTAAACCAACCTAACATCTCGGCGGTAATATTCGACAACATTCCAGGTGAGTTGGCTTCTCCGTCTCCGTGGGACCTTTATATACATCAATAACTTAATATGACCTAACCTAACCCAACCTAGCATTTCGGCGGTAATATTTAACCACATTCCTGGCGAGTTGGCTTCTACGTATCCGTGGGACCTTTATATACATCAATAACGTAATATAACCTAACCTAACCCAACCTAACTTCTCGGCGGTAATATTTGACAACATTCCTGGCGAGTTGGCTTCTCCGTCTCCATGGGACCTTTACATACATCAATAACGTAATATAACCTAACCTAACCCAACCTAACATCTCGGAGGTAACATTTGACAACATTCCTGGCGAGTTGGCATCTACGTCTCCCTGGGACCTTTATATACACCAATAACGTAATATAACCTAACCTAACCCAACCTAACATCTCGGCGGTAATATTTGACATCATGCCTGGCGAGTTGCTCTCTACGTCTCCGTGGGACCTTCATATACATTAATAGCGAAGTATAACCTAACCTAACCCAACTTATCATCTCGGCGATAATATTTGACAACATTCCTGGCGCGTTGGCCTCTACGTCTCCGTGGGATCTTTATATACATCAATAACGTAATATAACATAGCCTAACCCAATCTAACATCTCGGCGGTAATATTTGACCACATTCCTGTCTTGTTGTTCTCTACGTCTCCGTGGGACCTTTATATACGTCCATAACGTAATATAACCTAACCTAAACCAACCTAACATTTCGGCGGTAATATTTGTCAACAATCCTGGCGAGTTGTCCTCTACGTCTCCGTGGGACCTGTATATACACCAATAACGTAATATGGCCTAACCTAACCCAACCTAGACTCTCGGCGGTAATATTTGACAACATTCATGGCGAGTTGGCTTCTCCGTCTCCGTGGGACCTTTATATACATCAATAACTTAATATGACCTAACCTAACCCAACCTAGCATTTCGGCGGTAATATTTAACCACATTCCTGGCGAGTTGGCTTCTACGTCTCCGTGGGACCTTTATATACATCAATAACATAATATATCCTAACCTAATCCAACCTAACATCTCGGCGGTAATATTTGACATCATGCCTGGCGAGTTGGCCTCTACGTCTCCGTGGGACCTTCATATACATTAATAACGAAGTATAACCTAACCTAACCCAACCTATCATCTCGGCGATAATATTTGACAACATTCCTGGCGAGTTGGCCTCTACGTCTCCGTGGGGTCTCTATATACATCAATAACGTAATATAACATAACCTAACCCGATCTAACATCTCGGCGGTAATATTTGACCACATTCCTGTCTTGTTGTTCTCTACGTCTCCGTGGGACCTTTATATACGTCCATGACGTAATATAACCTAACCTAACCCAACCTAACATTTCGGCGGTAATATTTGTCAACAATCCTGGCGAGTTGTCCTCTACGTCTCCGTGGGACCTTTATATACACCAATAACGTATTATGGCCTAACCTAACCCAACCTAGACTCTCGGCGGTAATATTTGACAACATTCATGGCGAGTTGGCTTCTCCGTCTCCGTGGGACCTTTATATACATCAATAACTTAATATGACCTAACCTAACCCAACCTAGCATTTCGGCGGTAATATTTAACCACATTCCTGGCGAGTTGGCTTCTACGTCTCCGTGGGACCTTTATATACATCAATAACGTAATATAACCTAACCTAATCCAACCTAACATCTCGGCGGTAATATTTGACATCATGCCTGGCGAGTTGGCCTCTACGTCTCCGTGGGACCTTCATATACATTAATAACGAAGTATAACCTAACCTAACCCAATCTGTCATCTCGGCGATAATATTTGACAACATTCCTGGCGAGTTGGCCTCTACGTCTCCGTGGGATCTTTATATACATCAATAACGTAATATAACATAACCTAACCCAATCTAACATCTCGGCGGTAATATTTGACCACATTCCTGTCTTGTTGTCCTCTACGTCTCCGTGGGACCTTTATATACGTCCATAACGTAATATAACCTAACCCAACCCAACCTAACATCTCGGCGGTAATATTTGACAACAATCCTGGCGAGTTGGCCTCTACGTCTCAATAACGTAATATGACCTAACCTAACCCAACTTAACATTTCGGCGGTAATATTTAACCACATTCTTGGCTTGTTGGCCTCTACGTCTCCGTGGGACCTTTATATACATCAATAACGTAATATAACCAAACGTAAACCAACCTAACATCTCGGCGGTAATATTCGACAACATTCCTGGTGAGTTGGCTTCTCCGTCTCCGTGGGACCTTTATATACATCAATAACTTAATATGACCTAACCTAACCCAACCTAGCATTTCGGCGGTAATATTTAACCACATTCCTGGCGAGTTGGCTTCTACGTCTCCGTGGGACCTTTATATACATCAATAACGTAATATAACCTAACCTAACCCAACCTAACATCTCGGCGGTAATATTTGAAATCATTCCTGGCGAGTTGGCCTCTACGTCTCCGTGGGACCTTTATATACATCAATAACGAAATATAACCTAACCTAACCCAACCTAAGATCTCGGCGGTAATATTTGACAACATTCCTGGCGAGTTGGTCTCTACGTCTCCGTGGGACCTTTTTATACATCAATAACGTAATATAAACTAACCTAACCCAACCTAACATCTCGGCGGTAATATTTGACCACATTCCAGGCTTGTTGGCCTCTACCTCTCCGTGGGACCTTTTTATACATCAATAACGTAATATAACGTAACCTAATCCAACCTAACATCTCGGCGGTAATATTTGACATCATTCCTGGCGAGTTGGCCTCTACGTCTCCGTGGGATCTTCATATACATTAATAACGAAGTATAACCTAACCTAACCCAACCTATCATCTCGGCGATAATATTTGACAACATTCCTGGCGAGTTGGCCTCTACGTCTCCGTGGGATCTTTATACACATCAATAACGTAATATAACATAACCTAACCCAACCTAACATTTCGGCGGTAATATTTAACCACATTCTTGGCTTGTTGGCTTCTACGTCTCCGTGGGACCTTTATATCCATCAATAACGTAATATAACCTAACCTAACCCAACCTAACATCTCGGCGGTAATATTCGACAATATTCCTGGTGAGTTGGCTTCTCCGTCTCCGTGGGACCTTTATATACATCAATAACTTAATATGACCTAACCTAACCCAACCTAGCATTTCGGCGGTAATATTTAACCACATTCCTGGCTTGTTGGCCTCTACGTCTCCGTGGGACCTTTATATACATCAATAACGTAATATAACCTAACCTAACCCAACCTAACATCTCGGCGGTAATATTTGACAACATTCCTGGCGAGTTGGCCTCCACGTCTCCGTGGGAACTTTTTATACATCAATAACGTGATATAAACTAACCTAAACGAACCTAACATCTCGGCGGTAATATTAGACAACATTCCTGGTGAGTTGGCATCTCCGTCTCCGTGGGACCTTTATATACATCAATAACTTAATATGACCTAACCTAACCCAACCTAGCATTTCGGCGGTAATATTTAACCACATTCCTGGCGAGTTGGCTTCTACGCTTCCGTGGGACCTTTATATACATCAATAACGTAATATAACCTAACCTAACCCAACCTAACTTCTCGGCGGTAATATTTGACAACATTCCTGGCGAGTTGGCATCTACGTCTCCCTGGGACCTTTATATACATCAATAACGTAATATAACATAACCTAACCCAACCTAACATCTCGGCGGTAATATTTGACATCATGCCTGGCGAGTTGCTCTCTACGTCTCCGTGGGACCTTCATATACATTAATAACGAAGTATAACCTAACCTAACCCAACTTATCATCTCGGCGATAATATTTGACAACATTCCTGGCGAGTTGGCCTCTACGTCTCCGTGGGGTCTCTATATACATCAATAACGTAATATAACATAACCTAACCCGATCTAACATCTCGGCGGTAATATTTGACCACATTCCTGTCTTGTTGTTCTCTACGTCTCCGTGGGACCTTTATATACGTCCATAACGTAATATAACCTAACCTAACCCAACCTAACATCTCGGCGGTAATATTTGACAACAATCCTGGCGAGTTGTCCTCTACGTCTCCGTGGGACCTTTATATACATCAATAACGAAATATAACCTAACCTAACCCAACCTAACATCTCGGCGGTAATATTTGACAACATTCCTGGCGAGTTGGTCTCTACGTCTCCGTGGGACCTTTTTATACATCAATAACGTAATATAAACTAACCTAACCCAACCTAACATCTCGGCGGTAATATTTGACCACATTCCAGGCTTGTTGGCCTCTACCTCTCCGTGGGACCTTTTTATACATCAATAACGTAATATAACGTAACCTAATCCAACCTAACATCTCGGCGGTCATATTTGACATCATTCCTGGCGAGTTGGCCTCTACGTCTCCGTGGGATCTTCATATACATTAATAACGAAGTATAACCTAACCTAACCCAACCTATCACCTCGGCGATAATATTTGACAACATTCCTGGCGAGTTGGCCTCTACGTCTCCGTGGGATCTTTATATACATCAATAACGTAATATAACATAACCTAACCCAACCTAACATTTCGGCGGTAATATTTAACCACATTCTTGGCTCGTTGGCTTCTACGTCTCCGTGGGACCTTTATATACATCAATAACGTAATATAACCTAACCTAACCCAACCTAACATCTCGGCGGTAATATTCGACAATATTCCTGGTGAGTTGGCTTCTCCGTCTCCGTGGGACCTTTATATACATCAATAACTTAATATGACCTAACCTAACCCAACCTAGCATTTCGGCGGTAATATTTAACCACATTCCTGGCTTGTTGGCCTCTACGTCTCCGTTGGACATTTATATACATCAATAACGTAATATAACCTAACCTAACCCAACCTAACATCTCGGCGGTAATATTTGACAACATTCCTGGCGAGTTGGCCTCCACGTCTCCGTGGGACCTTTATATACATCAATAACTTAATATGACCTAACCTAACCCAACCTAACATTTCGGCGGTAATATTTAACCACATTCTTGGCTTGTTGGCCCCTACGTCTCCGTGGGACCTTTATATACATCAATAACGTAATATAACCTAACCTAAACCAACCTAACATCTCGGCGGTAATATTCGACAACATTCCTGGTGAGTTGGCTTCTCCGTCTCCGTGGGACCTTTATATACATCAATAACTTAATATGATCTAACCTAACCCAACCTAGCATTTCGGCGGTAATATTTAACCACATTCCTGGCGAGTTGGCCTCTACGTCTCCGTGGGACCTTCATATACATTAATAACGAAGTATAACCTAACCTAACCCAACCTATCATCTCGGCGATAATATTTGACAACATTCCTGGCTTGTTGGCCTCTGCGTCTCCGTGGGATCTTTATATACATCAATAACGTAATATAACATAACCTAACCCAATCTAACATCTCGGCGGTAATATTTGACCACATTCCTGTCTTGTTGTCCTCTACGTCTCCGTGGGACCTTTATATACGTCCATAACGTAATATAACCTAACCTAACCCAACCTAACATCTCGGCGGTAATATTTGACAACAATCCTGGCGAGTTGGCCTCTACGTCTCCGTGGGACCTTTATATACACCAATAACGTAATATGACCTAACCTAACCCAACCTAACATTTCGGCGGTAATATTTAACCAAATTCTTGGCTTGTTGGCCTCTACGTCTCCGTGGGACCTTTATATACATCAATAACGTAATATAACCAAACATAAACCAACCGAACATCTCGGCGGTAATATTCGACAACATTCCTGGTGAGTTGGCTTCTCCGTCTCCGTGGGACCTTTATATACATCAATAACTTAATATGACCTAACCTAACCCAACCTAGCATTTCGGCGGTAATATTTAACCACATTCCTGGCGAGTTAGCTTCTACGTATCCGTGGGACCTTTATATACATCAATAACGTAATATAACCTAACCTAACCCAACCTAACTTCTCGGCGGTAATATTTGACAACATTCCTGGCGAGTTGGCTTCTCCGTCTCCATGGGACCTTTACATACATCAATAACGTAATATAACCTAACCTAACCCAACCTAACATGTCGGAGGTAACATTTGACAACATTCCTGGCGAGTTGGCATCTACGTCTCCCTGGGACCTTTATATACATCAATAACGTAATATGATCTAACCTAACCCAACCTAGCATTTCGGCGGTAATATTTAACCACATTCCTGGCGAGTTGGTCTCTACGTCTCCGTGGGACCTTTTTATACATCAATAACGTAATATAACCTAACCTAACCCAACCTAACTTCTCGGCGGTAATATTTGACAACATTCCTGGCGAGTTGGCATCTACGTCTCCCTGGGACCTTTATATACATCAATAACGTAATATAACCTAACCTAACCCAACCTAACATCTCGGCGGTAATATTTGACATCATGCCTGGCGAGTTGCTCTCTACGTCTCCGTGGGACCTTCATATACATTAATAACGAAGTATAACCTAACCTAACCCAACTTATCATCTCGGCGATAATATTTGACAACATTCCTGGCGAGTTGGCCTCTACGTCTCCGTGGGGTCTCTATATACATCAATAACGTAATATAACATAACCTAACCCAATCTAACATCTCGGCGGTAATATTTGACCACATTCCTGTCTTGTTGTTCTCTACGTCTCCGTGGGACCTTTATATACGTCCATAACGTAATATAACCTAACCTAACCCAACCTAACATCTCGGCGGTAATATTTGACAACAATCCTGGCGAGTTGTCCTCTACGTCTCCGTGGGACCTTTATATACACCAATAACGTAAGATGACCTAACCTAACCCAACCTAACTTCTCGGCGGTAATATTTGACAACATTCATGGCGAGTTGGCCTCTACGTCTCCGTGGGATCTTCATATACATTAATAACGAAGTATAACCTAACCTAACCCAACCTACCATCTCGGCGATAATATTTGACAACATTCCTGGCGAGTTGGCCTATACGTCTCCGTGGGATCTTTATATACATCAATAACGTAATATAACATAACCTAACCCAACCTAACATTTCGGCGGTAATATTTAACCACATTCTTGGCTTGTTGGCTTCTACGTCTCCATGGGACCTTTATATACATCAATAACGTAATATAACCTAACCTAACCCAACCTAACATCTCGGCGGTAATATTCGACAATATTCCTGGTGAGTTGGCTTCTCCGTCTCCGTGGGACCTTTATATACATCAATAACTTAATATGACCTAACCTAACCCAACCTAGCATTTCGGTGGTAATATTTAACCACATTCCTGGCTTGTTGGCCTCTACGTCTCCGTGGGACCTTTATATACATCAATAACGTAATATAACCTAACCTAACCCAACCTAACATCTCGGCGGTAATATTTGACAACATTCCTGGCGAGTTGGCATCTACGTCTCCCTGGGACCTTTATATACATCAATAACGTAATATAACCTAACCTAACCCAACCTAACATCTCGGCGGTAATATTTGACATCATGCCTGGCGAGTTGCTCTCTACGTCTCCGTGGGACCTTCATATACATTAATAACGAAGTATAACCTAACCTAACCTAACTTATCATCTCGGCGATAATATTTGACAACATTCCTGGCGAGTTGGCCTCTACGTCTCCGTGGGACCTTTATATACATCAATAACGTAATATAACCTAACCTAACCCAACCTATCATCTCGGCGGCAACATTTGACCACATTCCTGGCGAGTTGGCCTCTACGTCTCCGTGGGACCTTTTTATACATCAATAACGTAATATAACCTAACCTAATCCAACCTAACATCTCGGCGGTAATATTTGACATCATGCCTTGCGAGTTGGCCTCTACGTCTCCGTGGGACCTTCATATACATTAATGACGAAGTATAACCTATCCTAACCCAACCTATCATCTCGGCGATAATAGTTGACAACATTCCTGGCGAGTTGGCCTCTACGTCTCCGTTGGATCTTTATATACATCAATAACGTAATATAACATAACCTAACCCAACCTAACATCTCGGCGGTAATATTCGACAATATTCCTGGTGAGTTGGCTTCTCCGTCTCCGTGGGACCTTTATATACATCAATAACTTAATATGACCTAACCTAACCCAACCTAGCATTTCGGTGGTAATATTTAACCACATTCCTGGCTTGTTGGCCTCTACGTCTCCGTGGGACCTTTATATACATCAATAACGTAATATGACCTAACCTAACCCAACCTAGCATTTCGGCGGTAATATTTAACCACATTCCTGGCTTGTTGGCCTCTACGTCTCCGTGGGACCTTTATATACATCAATAACGTAATATAACCTAACCTAACCCAACCTAACTTCTCGGCGGTAATATTTGACATCATGCCTGGCGAGTTGCTCTCTACGTCTCCGTGGGACCTTCATATACATTAATAACGAAGTATAACCTAACCTAACCCAACTTATCATCTCGGCGATAATATTTGACAACATTCCTGGCGAGTTGGCCTCTACGTCTCCGTGGGGTCTCTATATACATCAATAACGTAATATAACATAACCTAACCCAATCTAACATCTCGGCGGTAATATTTGACCACATTCCTGTCTTGTTGTTCTCTACGTCTCCGTGGGACCTTTATATACGTCCATAACGTAATATAACCTAACCTAACCCAACCTAACATCTCGGCGGTAATATTTGACAACAATCCTGGCGAGTTGTCCTCTACGTCTCCGTGGGACCTTTATATACACCAATAACGTAAGATGACCTAACCTAACCCAACCTAACTTCTCGGCGGTAATATTTGACAACATTCATGGCGAGTTGGCCTCTACGTCTCCGTGGGATCTTCATATACATTAATAACGAAGTATAACCTAACCTAACCCAACCTACCATCTCGGCGATAATATTTGACAACATTCCTGGCGAGTTGGCCTATACGTC
>CAXAJV010001065.1:0-99000 GCA_963969225.1 Xylocopa violacea | reverse complement strand
ATAACGTAACCTAACCCAACATAACGTCTCGGAGGTAATATTTAACCACATTCCTGGCTTGTTGGCCTCTACGTATCCGTGGGACATTTATGTACATCAATAACTTAATATAACCTAACCTAACCCAACCTAACCTTTCGGCGGTATTATTTGACAACGTTCCTGGCGAGTTGGCACCTACGTATCCGTGGGACCTTCATATACATTAATAACGTAATATAACCTTACATAACCCAGCCTAACCTTTCGGCGCTATTATTTGACAACATTCCTTGCGAGTTGGCCTCTACGACTCCGTGGGGCCGTCATATACATCAATAACGTAATATAACATAAGCTAACCCAACCTAACATCTCGGCGGTAATATTTGACAACATTCCTGTCGAGTTGGCCTCTACGTCTCCGTGGGACTTTTATATACATCAATAGCGTAATATAACCTAACATAACCCAACCTAACATCTCGGTACCAATATTTGACAACATTCCTGGCGAGTTGGCCTCGACGTCTTCGTGGGAATTTTATACACATCAATAACGTAATATAACCTAACCTAACCCAACCTAACATCTTGGCGGTAGTATTTGACAACATTCCAGGCGAGTTGGCCTCTACGTCTCCGTGGGGCCTTCATATACATCAATATCGTAATATAACATAACCTAACCCAACCTATCATCTCGGCGGTAATATTTGACTACATTCCTGGCGATTTGGCCTCTTCGTCTCCGTGGGACCTTCATATACATCAATAACGTAATATAACTTTACATAACCCAGCCTAACCTTTCGGCGCTATTATTTGACAACATTCCTTGCGAGTTGGCCTCTACGTCTCCGTGGGGCCGTCATATACATCAATAACGTAATATAACATAACCTAACCCAACCTAACATCTCGGCGGTAATATTTGACAACATTCCTGGCGGGTTGGCCTCTACGTCTCCGTGGGACTTTTATATACATCAATAGCGTAATATAACCTAACATAACCCAACCTAACATCTCGGTACTAATATTTGACAACATTCCTGGCGAGTTGGCCTCGACGTCTTCGTGGGAATTTTATATACATCAATAACGTAATATAACCTAACCTAACCCAACCCAACCTCTCGGCACTAATATTTGACAACATTCCTGGCGAGTTGGCCTCTACGTCTCCGTGGGGCTTTTATATACATCAATAGCGTAATATAACCTAACATAACCCAACCTAACATCTCGGTACTAATATTTGACAACATTCCTGGCGAGCTGGCCTCTACGTCTCCGTGGGAATTTTATATACATCAATAACGTAATATAACCTAACCTAACCCAACCAATCATCTCGGCGGTAATATTTGACAACATTCCTCGCGAGTTGGGCTCTACGTCTCCGTGGGACCTTCATATACATCAATAACGTAATATAACCTTACATAACCCAGCCTAACCTTTCGGCGCTATTATTTGACAACATTCCTTGCGAGTTGGCCTCTACGTCTCCGTGGGGCCGTCATATACATAAATAACGTAATATAACATAACCTAACCCAACCTAACATCTCGGCGGTAATATTTGACAACATTCCTGGCGGGTTGGCCTCTACGTCTCCGTGGGACTTTTATATACATCAATAGCGTAATATAACCTAACATAACCCAACCTAACATCTCGGTACTAATATTTGACAACATTCCTGGCGAGTTGGCCTCTACGTCTCCGTGGGACCTTCATATACATCAATAACGTAATATAACCATACATAACCCAGCCTAACCTTTCGGCGCTATTATTTGACAACATTCCTTGCGAGTTGGCCTCTACGACTCCGTGGGACCTTCATATACATCAATAACGTAATATAACCTTACATAACCCAGCCTAACATATCGGCGCTATTATTTGACAACATTCCTTGCGAGTTGACCTCTACGTCTCCGTGGGGCCTTTATATACATCAATAACGTAATATAACCTAACCTAACCCAACCCAACCTCTCGGCACTAATATTTGACAACATTCCTGGCGAGTTGGCCTCTACGTCTCCGTGGGACTTTTATATACATCAATAGCGTAATATAACCTAACCTAACCCAACCTAACATCTCGGTGCTAATATTTGACAACATTCCTGGCGAGTTGGCCTCGACGTCTTCGTGGGAATTTTATATACATCAATAACGTAAGATAACCTAACCTAACCCAACCTAATATCTCGGCGGTAATATTTGACAACATTCCTGGCGAGTTGGCCTCTACGTCTCCGTGGGGCCTTCATATACATCAATATCGTAATATAACCTAACCTAACCCAACCTATCATCTCGGCGGTAATATTTGACAACAATCCTGGCGAGTTGGCCTCCACGTCTCCGTGGACCTTCATATACATCAATAACGTAATATAACCTTACATAACCCAGCCTAACCTTTCGGCGCTATTATTTGACAACATTCCTTGCGAGTTGGCTTCTACGTCTCCGTGGGGCCGTCATATACATCAATAACGTAATATAACATAACCTAACCCAACCTAACATCTCGGCGGTAATATTTGACAACATTCCTGTCGAGTTGGCCTCTACGTCTCCGTGGGACTTTTATATACATCTATAGCGTAATATAACCTAACATAACCCAACCTAACATCTCGGTACTAATATTTGACAACATTCCTGGCGAGTTGGCCTCTACGTCTCCGTGGGAATTTTATATACATCAATAACGTAATATAACATAACCTAACCCAACCTAACATCTCGGCGGTAATATTTGACAACATTCCTGGCGGGTTGGCCTCTACGTCTCCGTGGGACTTTTATATACATCAATAGCGTAATATAACCTAACATAACCCAACCTAACATCTCGGTACTAATATTTGACAACATTCCTGGCGAGTTGGCCTCTACGTCTCCGTGGGAACTTCATATACATCAATAACGTAATATAACCATACATAACCCAGCCTAACCTTTCGGCGCTATTATTTGACAACATTCCTTGCGAGTTGGCCTCTACGACTCCGTGGGACCTTCATATACATCAATAACGTAATATAACCTTACATAACCCAGCTTAACATATCGGCGCTATTATTTGACAACATTCCTTGCGAGTTGACCTCTACGTCTCCGTGGGGCCTTTATATACATCAATAACGTAATATAACCTAACCTAACCCAACCCAACCTCTCGGCACTAATATTTGACAACATTCCTGGCGAGTTGGCCTCTACGTCTCCGTGGGACTTTTATATACATCAATAGCGTAATATAACCTAACCTAACCCAACCTAACATCTCGGTGCTAATATTTGACAACATTCCTGGCGAGTTGGCCTCGACGTCTTCGTGGGAATTTTATATACATCAATAACGTAATATAACCTAACCTAACCCAACCTAATATCTCGGCGGTAATATTTGACAACATTCCTGGCGAGTTGGCCTCTACGTCTCCGTGGGGCCTTCATATACATCAATATCGTAATATAACCTAACCTAACCCAACCTATCATCTCGGCGGTAATATTTGACAACAATCCTGGCGAGTTGGCCTCCACGTCTCCGTGGACCTTCATATACATCAATAACGTAATATAACCTTACATAACCCAGCCTAACCTTTCGGCGCTATTATTTGACAACATTCCTTGCGAGTTGGCTTCTACGTCTCCGTGGGGCCGTCATATACATCAATAACGTAATATAACATAACCTAACCCAACCTAACATCTCGGCGGTAATATTTGACAACATTCCTGTCGAGTTGGCCTCTACGTCTCCGTGGGACTTTTATATACATCTATAGCGTAATATAACCTAACATAACCCAACCTAACATCTCGGTACTAATATTTGACAACATTCCTGGCGAGTTGGCCTCTACTTCTCCGTGGGAATTTTATATACATCAATAACGTAATATAACCTAACCTAACCCAACCAATCATCTCGGCGGTAATATTTGACAACATTCCTCGCGAGTTGGCCTCTACGTCTCCGTGGGACCTTCATATACATCAATAACGTAATATAACCTTACATAACCCAGCCTAACCTTTCGGCGCTAATATTTGACAACATTCCTGGCGAGCTGGCCTCTACGTCTCCGTGGGAATTTTATATACATCAATAACGTAATATAACCTAACCTAACCCAACCAATCATCTCGGCGGTAATATTTGACAACATTCCTCGCGAGTTGGCCTCTACGTCTCCGTGGGACCTTCATATACATCAATAACGTAATATAACCTTACATAACCCAGCCTAACCTTTCGGCGCTATTATTTGACAACATTCCTTGCGAGTTGGACTCTACGACTCCGTGGGGCCGTCATATACATCAATAACGTAATATAACATAAGCTAACCCAACCTAACATCTCGGCGGTAATATTTGACAACATTCCTGTCGAGATGGCCTCTACGTCTCCGTGGGACTTTTATATACATCAATAGCGTAATATAACCTAACATAACCCAACCTAACATCTCGGTACCAATATTTGACAACATTCCTGGCGAGTTGGCCTCGACGTCTTCGTGGGAATTTTATACACATCAATAACGTAATATAACCTAACCTAACCCAACCTAACATCTCGGCGGTAATATTTGACAACATTCCAGGCGAGTTGGCCTCTACGTCTCCGTGGGGCCTTCATATACATCAATATCGTAATATAACATAACCTAACCCAACCTATCATCTCGGCGGTAATATTTGACTACATTCCTGGCGATTTGGCCTCTTCGTCTCCGTGGGACCTTCATATACATCAATAACGTAATATAACCTTACATAACCCAGCCTAACCTTTCGGCGCTATTATTTGACAACATTCCTTGCGAGTTGGCCTCTACGTCTCCGTGGGGCCGTCATATACATCAATAACGTAATATAACATAACCTAACCCAACCTAACATCTCGGCGGTAATATTTGACAACATTCCTGGCGGGTTGGCCTCTACGTCTCCGTGGGACTTTTATATACATCAATAGCGTAATATAACCTAACATAACCCAACCTAACATCTCGGTACTAATATTTGACAACATTCCTGGCGAGTTGGCCTCGACGTCTTCATGGGAATTTTATATACATCAATAACGTAATATAACCTAACCTAACCCAACCCAACCTCTCGGCACTAATATTTGACAACATTCCTGGCGAGTTGGCCTCTACGTCTCCGTGGGGCTTTTATATACATCAATAGCGTAATATAACCTAACATAACCCAACCTAACATCTCGGTACTAATATTTGACAACATTCCTGGCGAGTTGGCCTCTACGTCTCCGTGGGAATTTTATATACATCAATAACGTAATATAACCTAACCTAACCCAACCAATCATCTCGGCGGTAATATTTGACAACATTCCTCGCGAGTTGGGCTCTACGTCTCCGTGGGACCTTCATATACATCAATAACGTAATATAACCTTACATAACCCAGCCTAACCTTTCGGCGCTATTATTTGACAACATTCCTTGCGAGTTGGCCTCTACGTCTCCGTGGGGCCGTCATATACATAAATAACGTAATATAACATAACCTAACCCAACCTAACATCTCGGCGGTAATATTTGACAACATTCCTGGCGGGTTGGCCTCTACGTCTCCGTGGGACTTTTATATACATCAATAGCGTAATATAACCTAACATAACCCAACCTAACATCTCGGTACTAATATTTGACAACATTCCTGGCGAGTTGGCCTCTACGTCTCCGTGGGACCTTCATATACATCAATAACGTAATATAACCATACATAACCCAGCCTAACCTTTCGGCGCTATTATTTGACAACATTCCTTGCGAGTTGGCCTCTACGACTCCGTGGGACCTTCATATACATCAATAACGTAATATAACCTTACATAACCCAGCCTAACATATCGGCGCTATTATTTGACAACATTCCTTGCGAGTTGACCTCTACGTCTCCGTGGGGCCTTTATATACATCAATAACGTAATATAACCTAACCTAACCCAACCCAACCTCTCGGCACTAATAGTTGACAACATTCCTGGCGAGTTGGCCTCTACGTCTCCGTGGGACTTTTATATACATCAATAGCGTAATATAACCTAACCTAACCCAACCTAACATCTCGGTGCTAATATTTGACAACATTCCTGGCGAGTTGGCCTCGACGTCTTCGTGGGAATTTTATATACATCAATAACGTAAGATAACCTAACCTAACCCAACCTAATATCTCGGCGGTAATATTTGACAACATTCCTGGCGAGTTGGCCTCTACGTCTCCGTGGGGCCTTCATATACATCAATATCGTAATATAACCTAACCTAACCCAACCTATCATCTCGGCGGTAATATTTGACAACAATCCTGGCGAGTTGGCCTCCACGTCTCCGTGGACCTTCATATACATCAATAACGTAATATAACCTTACATAACCCAGCCTAACCTTTCGGCGCTATTATTTGACAACATTCCTTGCGAGTTGGCTTCTACGTCTCCGTGGGGCCGTCATATACATCAATAACGTAATATAACATAACCTAACCCAACCTAACATCTCGGCGGTAATATTTGACAACATTCCTGTCGAGTTGGCCTCTACGTCTCCGTGGGACTTTTATATACATCTATAGCGTAATATAACCTAACATAACCCAACCTAACATCTCGGTACTAATATTTGACAACATTCCTGGCGAGTTGGCCTCTACGTCTCCGTGGGAATTTTATATACATCAATAACGTAATATAACATAACCTAACCCAACCTAACATCTCGGCGGTAATATTTGACAACATTCCTGGCGGGTTGGCCTCTACGTCTCCGTGGGACTTTTATATACATCAATAGCGTAATATAACCTAACATAACCCAACCTAACATCTCGGTACTAATATTTGACAACATTCCTGGCGAGTTGGCCTCTACGTCTCCGTGGGACCTTCATATACATCAATAACGTAATATAACCATACATAACCCAGCCTAACCTTTCGGCGCTATTATTTGACAACATTCCTTGCGAGTTGGCCTCTACGACTCCGTGGGACCTTCATATACATCAATAACGTAATATAACCTTACATAACCCAGCTTAACATATCGGCGCTATTATTTGACAACATTCCTTGCGAGTTGACCTCTACGTCTCCGTGGGGCCTTTATATACATCAATAACGTAATATAACCTAACCTAACCCAACCCAACCTCTCGGCACTAATATTTGACAACATTCCTGGCGAGTTGGCCTCTACGTCTCCGTGGGACTTTTATATACATCAATAGCGTAATATAACCTAACCTAACCCAACCTAACATCTCGGTGCTAATATTTGACAACATTCCTGGCGAGTTGGCCTCGACGTCTTCGTGGGAATTTTATATACATCAATAACGTAATATAACCTAACCTAACCCAACCTAATATCTCGGCGGTAATATTTGACAACATTCCTGGCGAGTTGGCCTCTACGTCTCCGTGGGGCCTTCATATACATCAATATCGTAATATAACCTAACCTAACCCAACCTATCATCTCGGCGGTAATATTTGACAACAATCCTGGCGAGTTGGCCTCCACGTCTCCGTGGACCTTCATATACATCAATAACGTAATATAACCTTACATAACCCAGCCTAACCTTTCGGCGCTATTATTTGACAACATTCCTTGCGAGTTGGCTTCTACGTCTCCGTGGGGCCGTCATATACATCAATAACGTAATATAACATAACCTAACCCAACCTAACATCTCGGCGGTAATATTTGACAACATTCCTGTCGAGTTGGCCTCTACGTCTCCGTGGGACTTTTATATACATCTATAGCGTAATATAACCTAACATAACCCAACCTAACATCTCGGTACTAATATTTGACAACATTCCTGGCGAGTTGGCCTCTACGTCTCCGTGGGAATTTTATATACATCAATAACGTAATATAACCTAACCTAACCCAACCAATCATCTCGGCGGTAATATTTGACAACATTCCTCGCGAGTTGGCCTCTACGTCTCCGTGGGACCTTCATATACATCAATAACGTAATATAACCTTACATAACCCAGCCTAACCTTTCGGCGCTATTATTTGACAACATTCCTTGCGAGTTGGCCTCTACGACTCCGTGGGGCCGTCATATACATCAATAACGTAATATAACATAACCTAACCCAACCTAAAATCTCGGCGGTAATATTTGACAACATTCCTGTCGAGTTGGCCCCTACGTCTCCGTGGGACTTTTATATACATCAATACCGTAATATAACCTAACATAACCCAACCTAACATCTCGGTACTAATGTTTGACAACATTCCTGGCGAGTTGGCCTCTACGTCTCCGTGGGAATTTTATATACATCAATAACGTAATATAACCTAACGTAACCCAACCTATCATCTCGGCGGTAATATTTGACAACATTGCTGGCGAGTTGGCCTCTACGTCTCCGTGGGGCCTTCATATACATCAATAGCGTAATATAACCTAACATAACCCAACCTAACATCTCGGTACTAATATTTGACAACATTCCTGGCGAGTTGGCCTCTACGTCTCCGTGGGAATTTTATATACATCAATAACGTAATATAACCTAACCTAACCCAACCTAATATCTCGGCGGTAATATTTGACAACATTCCTGGCGAGTTGGCCTCTACGTCTCCGTGGGGCCTTCATATACATCAATATCGTAATATAACCTAACCTAACCCAACCTATCATCTCGGCGGTAATATTTGACAACATTCCTGGCGAGTTGGCCTCCACGTCTCCGTGGGACCTTCATATACATCAATAACGTAATATAACCTTACATAACCCAGCCTAACCTTTCGGCGCTATTATTTGACAACATTCCTTGCGAGTTGGCTTCTACGTCTCCGTGGGGCCGTCATATACATCAATAACGTAATATAACATAACCTAACCCAACCTAACATCTCGGCGGTAATATTTGACAACATTCCTGTCGAGTTGGCCTCTACGTCTCCGTGGGACTTTTATATACATCTATAGCGTAATATAACCTAACATAACCCAACCTAACATCTCGGTACTAATATTTGACAACATTCCTGGCGAGTTGGCCTCTACGTCTCCGTGGGAATTTTATATACATCAATAACGTAATATAACCTAACCAAACCCAACCAATCATCTCGGCGGTAATATTTGACAACATTCCTCGCGAGTTGGCCTCTACGTCTCCGTGGGACCTTCATATACATCAATAACGTAATATAACCTTACATAACCCAGCCTAACCTTTCGGCGCTATTATTTGACAACATTCCTTGCGAGTTGGCCTCTACGTCTCCGTGGGGCCGTCATATACATCAATAACGTAATATAACATAACCTAACCCAACCTAACATCTCGGCGGTAATATTTGACAACATTCCTGGCGGGTTGGCCTCTACGTCTCCGTGGGACTTTTATATACATCAATAGCGTAATATAACCTAACATAACCCAACCTAACATCTCGGTACTAATATTTGACAACATTCCTGGCGAGTTGGCCTCTACGACTCCGTGGGGCCGTCATATACATCAATAACGTAATATAACATAACCTAACCCAACCTAAAATCTCGGCGGTAATATTTGACAACATTCCTGTCGAGTTGGCCCCTACGTCTCCGTGGGACTTTTATATACATCAATAGCGTAATATAACCTAACATAACCCAACCTAACATCTCGGTACTAATATTTGACAACATTCCTGGCGAGTTGGCCTCTACGTCTCCGTGGGAATTTTATATACATCAATAACGTAATATAACCTAACCTAACCCAACCAATCATCTCGGCGGTAATATTTGACAACATTCCTCGCGAGTTGGCCTCTACGTCTCCGTGGGACCTTCATATACATCAATAACGTAATATAACCTTACATAACCCAGCCTAACCTTTCGGCGCTATTATTTGACAACATTCCTTGCGAGTTGGCCTCTACGACTCCGTGGGGCCGTCATATACATCAATAACGTAATATAACATAACCTAACCCAACCTAAAATCTCGGCGGTAATATTTGACAACATTCCTGTCGAGTTGGCCCCTACGTCTCCGTGGGACTTTTATATACATCAATACCGTAATATAACCTAACATAACCCAACCTAACATCTCGGTACTAATATTTGACAACATTCCTGGCGAGTTGGCCTCTACGTCTCCGTGGGAATTTTATATACATCAATAACGTAATATAACCTAACGTAACCCAACCTATCATCTCGGCGGTAATATTTGACAACATTCCTGGCGAGTTGGCCTCTACGTCTCCGTGGGGCCTTCATATACATCAATATCGTAATATAACCTAACCTAACCCAACCTATCATCTCGGCGGTAATATTTGACTACATTCCTGGCGATTTGGCCTCTACGTCTCCGTGGGACCTTCATATACATCAATAACGTAATATAACCTTACATAACCCAGCCTAACCTTTCGGCGCTATTATTTGACAACATTCCTTGCGAGTTGACCTCTACGTCTCCGTGGGGCCTTTATATACATCAATAACGTAATATAACCTAACCTAACCCAACCCAACCTCTCGGCACTAATATTTGACAACATTCCTGGCGAGTTGGCCTCTACGTCTACGTGGGGCTTTTATATACATCAATAGCGTAATATAACCTAACCTAACCCAACCTAACATCTCGGTGCTAATATTTGACAACATTCCTGGCGAGTTGGCCTCGACGTCTTCGTGGGAATTTTATATACATCAATAACGTAATATAACCTAACCTAACCCAACCTAATATCTCGGCGGTAATATTTGACAACATTCCTGGCGAGTTGGCCTCTACGTCTCCGTGGGGCCTTCATATACATCAATATCGTAATATAACCTAACCTAACCCAACCTATCATCTCGGCGGTAATATTTGACAACATTCCTGGCGAGTTGGCCTCCACGTCTCCGTGGGACCTTCATATACATCAATAACGTAATATAACCTTACATAACCCAGCCTAACCTTTCGGCGCTATTATTTGACAACATTCCTTGCGAGTTGGCTTCTACGTCTCCGTGGGGCCGTCATATACATCAATAACGTAATATAACATAACCTAACCCAACCTAACATCTCGGCGGTAATATTTGACAACATTCCTGTCGAGTTGGCCTCTACGTCTCCGTGGGACTTTTATATACATCTATAGCGTAATATAACCTAACATAACCCAACCTAACATCTCGGTACTAATATTTGACAACATTCCTGGCGAGTTGGCCTCTACGTCTCCGTGGGAATTTTATATACATCAATAACGTAATATAACCTAACCAAACCCAACCAATCATCTCGGCGGTAATATTTGACAACATTCCTCGCGAGTTGGCCTCTACGTCTCCGTGGGACCTTCATATACATCAATAACGTAATATAACCTTACATAACCCAGCCTAACCTTTCGGCGCTATTATTTGACAACATTCCTTGCGAGTTGGCCTCTACGTCTCCGTGGGGCCGTCATATACATCAATAACGTAATATAACATAACCTAACCCAACCTAACATCTCGGCGGTAATATTTGACAACATTCCTGGCGGGTTGGCCTCTACGTCTCCGTGGGACTTTTATATACATCAATAGCGTAATATAACCTAACATAACCCAACCTAACATCTCGGTACTAATATTTGACAACATTCCTGGCGAGTTGGCCTCTACGACTCCGTGGGGCCGTCATATACATCAATAACGTAATATAACATAACCTAACCCAACCTAAAATCTCGGCGGTAATATTTGACAACATTCCTGTCGAGTTGGCTCCTACGTCTCCGTGGGACTTTTATATACATCAATAGCGTAATATAACCTAACATAACCCAACCTAACATCTCGGTACTAATATTTGACAACATTCCTGGCGAGTTGGCCTCTACGTCTCCGTGGGAATTTTATATACATCAATAACGTAATATAACCTAACGTAACCCAACCTATCATCTCGGCGGTAATATTTGACAACATTCCTGGCGAGTTGGCCTCTACGTCTCCGTGGGGCCTTCATATACATCAATAGCGTAATATAACCTAACATAACCCAACCTAACATCTCGGTACTAATATTTCACAACATTCCTGGCGAGGTGGCCTCTACGTCTCCGTGGGAATTTTATATACATCAATAACGTAATATAACCTAACGTAACCCAACCTATCATCTCGGCGGTAATATTTGACAACATTCCTGGCGAGTTGGCCTCTACGTCTCCGTGGGGCCTTCATATACATCAATATCGTAATATAACCTAACCTAACCCAACCTAATATCTCGGCGGTAATATTTGACAACATTCCTGGCGAGTTGGCCTCTACGTCTCCGTGGGGCCTTCATATACATCAATATCGTAATATAACCTAACCTAACCCAACCTATCATCTCGGCAATAATATTTGACAACATTCCTGGCGAGTTGGCCTCCACGTCTCCGTGGGACCTTCATATACATCAATAACGTAATATAACCTTACATAACCCAGCCTAACCTTTCGGCGCTATTATTTGATAACATTCCTTGCGAGTTGGCTTCTACGTCTCCGTGGGGCCGTCATATACATCAATAACGTAATATAACATAACCTAACCCAACCTAACATCTCGGCGGTAATATTTGACAACATTCCTGTCGAGTTGGCCTCTACGTCTCCGTGGGACTTTTATATACATCTATAGCGTAATATAACCTAACATAACCCAACCTAACATCTCGGTACTAATATTTGACAACATTCCTGGCGAGTTGGCCTCTACGTCTCCGTGGGAATTTTATATACATCAATAACGTAATATAACCTAACGTAACCCAACCTATCATCTCGGCGGTAATATTTGACAACATTCCTCGCGAGTTGGCCTCTACGTCTCCGTGGGGCCTTCATATACATCAATATCGTAGTATAACCTAACCTAACCCAACCTATCATCTCGGCGGTAATATTTGACAACATTCCTGGCGAGTTGGCCTCTACGTCTCCGTGGGACCTTCACATATATCAGTAACGTAATATAACCTAAACTAACCCAACCTAACCTTTCTGCGCTATTATTTGACAACATTCCTTGCGAGTTGGCCTCTACGACTCCGTGGGGCCGTCATATACATCAATAACGTAATATAACCTAACCTAACCCAATCTCACATCACGGCGGTAATATTTGACGACATTCCTGGCTTATTGACCTCATGGTTTCCGTGGGACTTTTATATACGTCAATAGCGTAATATAACCTAACCTAACCCAACCTATCATCTCGGCGGTAATATTTGACTACATTCCTGGCGATTTGGCCTCTACGTCTCCGTGGGACCTTCATATACATCAATAACGTAATATAACCTTACATAACCCAGCCTAACCTTTCGGCGCTATTATTTGACAACATTCCTTGCGAGTTGACCTCTACGTCTTCGTGGGGCCTTTATATACATCAATAACGTAATATAACCTAACCTAACCCAACCCAACCTCTCGGCACTAATATTTGACAACATTCCTGGCGAGTTGGCCTCTACGTCTCCGTGGGGCTTTTATATACATCAATAGCGTAATATAACCTAACCTAACCCAACCTAACATCTCGGTGCTAATATTTGACAACATTCCTGGCGAGTTGGCCTCGACGTCTTCGTGGAAATTTTATATACATCAATAACGTAATATAACCTAACCTAACCCAACCTAATATCTCGGCGGTAATATTTGACAACATTCCTGGCGAGTTGGCCTCTACGTCTCCGTGGGGCCTTCATATACATCAATATCGTAATATAACCTAACCTAACCCAACCTATCATCTCGGCGGTAATATTTGACAACATTCCTGGCGAGTTGGCCTCCACGTCTCCGTGGGACCTTCATATACATCAATAACGTAATATAACCTTACATAACCCAGCCTAACCTTTCGGCGCTATTATTTGACAACATTCCTTGCGAGTTGGCTTCTACGTCTCCGTGGGGCCGTCATATACATCAATAACGTAATATAACATAACCTAACCCAACCTAACATCTCGGCGGTAATATTTGACAACATTCCTGTCGAGTTGGCCTCTACGTCTCCGTGGGACTTTTATATACATCTATAGCGTAATATAACCTAACATAACCCAACCTAACATCTCGGTACTAATATTTGACAACATTCCAGGCGAGTTGGCCTCTACGTCTCCGTGGGAATTTTATATACATCAATAACGTAATATAACCTAACCTAACCCAACCTATCATATCGGCGGTAATATTTGACAACATTCCTGGCGAGTTGGCCTCTACGTCTCCGTGGGACCTTCATATACATCAATAACGTAATATAACCTTAGATAACCCAGCCTAACCTTTCGGCGCTATTATTTGACAACATTCCTTGCGAGTTGGCCTCTACGACTCCGTGGGGCCGTCATATACATCAATAACGTAATATAACATAACCTAACCCAACCTAAAATCTCGGCGGTAATATTTGACAACATTCCTGTCGAGTTGGCCTCTACGTCTCCGTGGGAATTTTATATACATCAATAACGTAATATAACCTAACGTAACCCAACCTATCATCTCGGCGGTAATATTTGACAACATTCCTGGCGAGTTGGCCTCTACGTCTCCGTGGGGCCTTCATATACATCAATATCGTAGTATAACCTAACCTAACCCAACCTATCATCTCGGCGGTAATATTTGACAACATTCCTGGCGAGTTGGCCTCTACGTCTCCGTGGGACCTTCACATATATCAATAACGTAATATAACCTAAACTAACCCAACCTAATCTTTCTGCGCTATTATTTGACAACATTCCTTGCGAGTTGGCCTCTACGACTCCGTGGGGCCGTCATATACATCAATAACGTAATATAACCTAACCTAACCCAATCTCACATCACGGCGGTAATATTTGACGACATTCCTGGCTTATTGACCTCATGGTTTCCGTGGGACTTTTATATACGTCAATAGCGTAATATAACCTAACCTAACCCAACCTATCATCTCGGCGGTAATATTTGACTACATTCCTGGCGATTTGGCCTCTACGTCTCCGTGGGACCTTCATATACATCAATAACGTAATATAACCTTACATAACCCAGCCTAACCTTTCGGCGCTATTATTTGGCAACATTCCTTGCGAGTTGGCCTCTACCTGTCCGTGGGGCCGTCATATACATCAATAACGTAATATAACCTAACCTAACCCAACCTATCATCTCAGCGGTAATATTTGACAACATTCCTGTCGAGTTGGCCTCTACGTCTCCGTGGGACCTTCATATACATCAATAACGTAATATAACCTTACATAACCCAGCCTAACCTATCGGCGCTATTATTTGACAACATTCCTTGCGAGTTGACCTCTACGTCTCCGTGGGGCCTTGATATACATCAATAACGTAATAGAACCTAACCTAACCCAACCTATCATCTCGGCGGTAATATTTGACAACATTTCTGGCGAGTTGGCCTCTACGTCTCCGTGGGGCCTTCATATACATCAATATCGTAATATAACCTAACCTAACCCAACCTAATATCTCGGCGGTAATATTTGACAACATTCCTGGCGAGTTGGCCTCTACGTCTCCGTGGGGCCTTCATATACATCAATATCGTAATATAACCTAACCTAACCCAACCTATCATCTCGGCGGTAATATTTGACAACATTCCTGGCGAGTTGGCCTCCACGTCTCCGTGGGACCTTCATATACATCAATAACGTAATATAACCTTACATAACCCAGCCTAACCTTTCGGCGCTATTATTTGACAACATTCCTTGCGAGTTGGCTTCTACGTCTCCGTGGGGCCGTCATATACATCAATAACGTAATATAACATAACCTAACCCAACCTAACATCTCGGCGGTAATATTTGACAACATTCCTGTCGAGTTGGCCTCTACGTCTCCGTGGGACTTTTATATACATCTATAGCGTAATATAACCTAACATAACCCAACCTAACATCTCGGTACTAATATTTGACAACATTCCAGGCGAGTTGGCCTCTACGTCTCCGTGGGAATTTTATATACATCAATAACGTAATATAACCTAACCTAACCCAACCTATCATATCGGCGGTAATATTTGACAACATTCCTGGCGAGTTGGCCTCTACGTCTCCGTGGGACCTTCATATACATCAATAACGTAATATAACCTTAGATAACCCAGCCTAACCTTTCGGCGCTATTATTTGACAACATTCCTTGCGAGTTGGCCTCTACGACTCCGTGGGGCCGTCATATACATCAATAACGTAATATAACATAACCTAACCCAACCTAAAATCTCGGCGGTAATATTTGACAACATTCCTGTCGAGTTGGCCTCTACGTCTCCGTGGGAATTTTATATACATCAATAACGTAATATAACCTAACGTAACCCAACCTATCATCTCGGCGGTAATATTTGACAACATTCCTGGCGAGTTGGCCTCTACGTCTCCGTGGGGCCTTCATATACATCAATATCGTAGTATAACCTAACCTAACCCAACCTATCATCTCGGCGGTAATATTTGACAACATTCCTGGCGAGTTGGCCTCTACGTCTCCGTGGGACCTTCACATATATCAATAACGTAATATAACCTAAACTAACCCAACCTAATCTTTCTGCGCTATTATTTGACAACATTCCTTGCGAGTTGGCCTCTACGACTCCGTGGGGCCGTCATATACATCAATAACGTAATATAACCTAACCTAACCCAATCTCACATCACGGCGGTAATATTTGACGACATTCCTGGCTTATTGACCTCATGGTTTCCGTGGGACTTTTATATACGTCAATAGCGTAATATAACCTAACCTAACCCAACCTATCATCTCGGCGGTAATATTTGACTACATTCCTGGCGATTTGGCCTCTACGTCTCCGTGGGACCTTCATATACATCAATAACGTAATATAACCTTACATAACCCAGCCTAACCTTTCGGCGCTATTATTTGGCAACATTCCTTGCGAGTTGGCCTCTACCTGTCCGTGGGGCCGTCATATACATCAATAACGTAATATAACCTAACCTAACCCAACCTATCATCTCAGCGGTAATATTTGACAACATTCCTGTCGAGTTGGCCTCTACGTCTCCGTGGGACCTTCATATACATCAATAACGTAATATAACCTTACATAACCCAGCCTAACCTATCGGCGCTATTATTTGACAACATTCCTTGCGAGTTGACCTCTACGTCTCCGTGGGGCCTTCATATACATCAATAACGTAATAGAACCTAACCTAACCCAACCTATCATCTCGGCGGTAATATTTGACAACATTTCTGGCGAGTTGGCCTCTACGTCTCCGTGGGGCCTTCATATACATCAATATCGTAATATAACCTAACCTAACCCAACCTAATATCTCGGCGGTAATATTTGACAACATTCCTGGCGAGTTGGCCTCTACGTCTCCGTGGGGCCTTCATATACATCAATATCGTAATATAACCTAACCTAACCCAACCTATCATCTCGGCGGTAATATTTGACAACATTCCTGGCGAGTTGGCCTCCACGTCTCCGTGGGACCTTCATATACATCAATAACGTAATATAACCTTACATAACCCAGCCTAACCTTTCGGCGCTATTATTTGATAACATTCCTTGCGAGTTGGCTTCTACGTCTCCGTGGGGCCGTCATATACATCAATAACGTAATATAACATAACCTAACCCAACCTAACATCTCGGCGGTAATATTTGACAACATTCCTGTCGAGTTGGCCTCTACGTCTCCGTGGGACTTTTATATACATCTATAGCGTAACATAACCTAACATAACCGAACCTAACATCTCGGTACTAATATTTGACAACATTCCTGGCGAGTTGGCCTCTACGTCTCCGTGGGAATTTTATATACATCAATAACGTAATATAACCTAACGTAACCCAACCTATCATCTCGGCGGTAATATTTGACAACATTCCTCGCGAGTTGGCCTCTACGTCTCCGTGGGGCCTTCATATACATCAATATCGTAGTATAACCTAACCTAACCCAACCTATCATCTCGGCGGTAATATTTGACAACATTCCTGGCGAGTTGGCCTCTACGTCTCCGTGGGACCTTCACATATATCAATAACGTAATATAACCTAAACTAACCCAACCTAACCTTTCTGCGCTATTATTTGACAACATTCCTTGCGAGTTGGCCTCTACGACTCCGTGGGGCCGTCATATACATCAATAACGTAATATAACCTAACCTAACCCAATCTCACATCACGGCGGTAATATTTGACGACATTCCTGGCTTATTGACCTCATGGTTTCCGTGGGACTTTTATATACGTCAATAGCGTAATATAACCTAACCTAACCCAACCTATCATCTCGGCGGTAATATTTGACTACATTCCTGGCGATTTGGCCTCTACGTCTCCGTGGGACCTTCATATACATCAATAACGTAATATAACCTTACATAACCCAGCCTAACCTTTCGGCGCTATTATTTGACAACATTCCTTGCGAGTTGGCCTCTACGTCTCCGTGGGGCCGTCATATACATCAATAACGTAGTATAACATAACCTAACCCAACCTAACATCTCGGCGGTAATATTTGACAAATTCCTGTCGAGTTGGCCTCTACGTCTCCGTGGGACTTTTATATACATCAATAGCGTAATATAACCTAACATAACCCAACCTAACATCTCGGTACTAATATTTGACAACATTCCTGGCGAGTTGGCCTCTACGTCTCCGTGGGACCTTCATATACATCAATAACGTAATATAACCTTACATAACCCAGCCTAACCTTTCGGCGCTATTATTTGACAACATTCCTAGCGAGTTGGCATCTACGTCTCCGTGGGGCCGTCATATACATCAATAACGTAATATAACAGAACCTAACCCAACCTAACATCTCGGCTGTAATATTTGACAACATTCCTGGCGAGTTGGACTCTACGTCTCCGTGGGACTTTTATATACATCAGTAACGTAATTTAACCTAAAATAACCCAACGTAACATCTCGGCTGTAATGTTTGACAACATTCCTGGCTTGTTGGCCTCTATGTTTCCGTGGGGCCTTTATATACATCAATAACGTAATATAACCTAACCTAACCCAACCTAACATCTCGCCGGAAATATTTGACAACATTCCTGGCGTGTTGGACTCTACTTCTCCGTGGGACTTTTATATACATCAATAGCGTAATATAACCTAACCTAACCCAACCTAACATATCGGTGCTAATATTTGACAACATTCCTGGCGAGTTGGCCTCGACGTCTTCGTGGGAATTTTATATACATCAATAACGTAATATAACCTAACCTAACCCAACCTAACATCTCGGCGGTAATATTTGACAACATTCCAGGCGAGTTGGCCTCTACGTCTCCGTTGGGCCTTCATATACATCAATATCGTAATATAACCTAACCTAACCCAACCTATCATCTCGGCGGTAATATTTGACAACATTTCTGGCGATTTGGCCTCTACGTCTCCTTGGGACCTTCATATACATCAATAACGTAAAATAACCTTACATAACCCAGCCTAACCTTTCGGCGCTATTATTTGACAACATTCCTTGCGAGTTGGCCTCTACATCTCCGTGGGGCCGTCATATACATCAATAACGTAATATAACATAACCTAACCCAACCTAACATCTCGGCGGTAATATTTGACAACATTCCAGGCGAGTTGGCCTCTACGTCTCCGTGGGGCCGTCATATACATCAATAACGTAATATAACATAACCTAACCCAACCTAACATCTCGGCGGTAATATTTGACAACATTCCTGGCGAGTTGGCCTCTACGTCTCCGTGGGACTTTTATATACATCAATAGCGTAATATAACCTAACATAACCCAACCTAACATCTCGGTACTAACATTTGACAACATTCCTGGCGAGTTGGCCTCTACGTCTCCGTGGGAATTTTATATACATCAATAACGTAATATAACCTAACGTAACCCAACCTATCGTCTCGGCGGTAATATTTGACAACATTCCTGGCGAGTTGGCCTCTACGTCTCCGTGGGGCCTTCATATACATCAATATCGTAGTATAACCTAACCTAACCCAACCTATCATCTCGGCGGTAATATTTGACCACATTCCTGTCGAGTTGGCCTCTACGTCTCCGTGGGACCTTCATATACATCAATAACGTAATATAACCTTACATAACCCAGCCTAACCTATCGGCGCTATTATTTGACAACATTCCTTGCGAGTTGACCTCTACGTCTCCGTGGGGCCTTCATTTACATCAATAACGTAATAGAACCAAACCTAACCCAACCTATCATCTCGGCGGTAATATTTGACAACATTTCTGGCGAGTTGGCCTCTACGTTTCCGTCGGACTTTTATATACATCAATAACGTAATTTAACCTAAAATAACCCAACGTAATATCTCGGCTGTAATATTTGACAACATTCCTGGCGAGTTGGCCTCGACGTCTTCGTGGGAATTTTATATACATCAATAACGTAATATAACCTAACCTAACCCCACCTAACATCTCGGCGGTAATATTTGACAACATTCCTGGCGAGTTGGCCTCTACGTCTCCGTGGGGCCGTCATATACATCAATAACGTAATATAACATAACCTAACCCAACCTAACATCTCGGCGGTAATATTTGACAACATTCCTGGCGAGTTGGCCTCTACGTCTCCGTGGGACTTTTATATACATCAATAGCGTAAAATAACCTAACATAACCCAACCTAACATCTCGGTACTAACATTTGACAACATTCCTGGCGAGTTGGCCTCTACGTCTCCGTGGGAATTTTATATACATCAATAACGTAATATAACCTAACGTAACCCAACCTATCATCTCGGCGGTAATATTTGACAACATTCCTGGCGAGTTGGCCTCTACGTCTCCGTGGGACCTTCACATATATCAATAACGTAATATAACCTAAACTAACCCAACCTAACCTTTCTGCGCTATTATTTGACAACATTTCTGGCGGGTTGGCCTCTACGTGTCCGTGGGACTTTTATATACATCAATAGCGTAATATAACCTAACATAACCCAACCTAACATCTCGGTACCAATATTTGACAACATTCCAGGCGAGTTGGCCTCTACGTCTCCGTGGGGCCGTCATATACATCAATAACGTAATATAACATAACCTAACCCAACCTAACATCTCGGCGGTAATATTTGACAACATTCCTGGCGAGTTGGCCTCTACGTCTCCGTGGGACTTTTATATACATCAATAGCGTAATATAACCTAACATAACCCAACCTAACATCTCGGTACTAACATTTGACAACATTCCTGGCGAGTTGGCCTCTACGTCTCCGTGGGAATTTTATATACATCAATAACGTTATATAACCTGACGTAACCCAACCTATCATCTCGGCGGTAATATTTGACAACATTCCTGGCGAGTTGGCCTCTACGTCTCCGTGGGGCCTTCATATACATCAATATCGTAGTATAACCGAACCTAACCCAACCTATCATCTCGGCGGTAATGTTTGACAACATTCCTGGCGAGTTGGCCTCTACGTCTCCGTGGGACCTTCACATATATCAATAACGTAATATAACCTAAACTAACCCAACCTAACCTTTCTGCGCTATTATTTGACAACATTTCTGGCGGGTTGGCCTCTACGTCTCCGTGGGACTTTTATATACATCAATAGCGTAATATAACCTAACATAACCCAACCTAACATCTCGGTACCAATATTTGACAACATTCCAGGCGAGTTGGCCTCTACGTCTCCGTGGGGCCGTCATATACATCAATATCGTAATATAACCTAACCTAACCCAACCTATCATCTCGGCGGTAATATTTGACAACATTCCTGGCGATTTGGCCTCTACGTCTCCGTGGGACCTTCATATACATCAATAACGTAATATAACCTTACATAACCCAGCCAAACCTATCGGCACTAATATTTGACAACATTCCTGGCGAGTTGGCCTCTACGTCTCCGTGCGAATTTTATATACATCAATAACGTAATATAACCTAACCTAACCCAACCTAACATCTCGGCGGTAATATTTGACAACATTCCTGGCGAGTTGGCCTCTACGTCTCCGTGGGGCCTTCATATACATCAATAACGTAATATAACCTAACCTAACCCAACCTATCATCTCGGCGGTAATATTTGACAACATTCCTGTCGAGTTGGCCTCTACGTCTCCGTGGGACCTTCATATACATCAATAACGTAATATAACCTTACATAACCCAGCCTAACCTATCGGCGCTATTATTTGACAACATTCCTTGCGCGTTGACCTCTACGTCTCCGTGGGTCCTTCATATACATCAATAACGTAATAGAACCAAACCTAACCCAACCTATCATCTCGGCGGTAATATTTGACAACATTTCTGGCGAGTTGGCCTCTACGTTTCCGTGGGACTTTTATATACATCAATAACGTAATTTAACCTAAAATAACCCAACGTAATATCTCGGCTGTAATATTTGACAACATTCCTGGCGAGTTGGCCTCGACGTCTTCGTGGGAATTTTATATACATCAATAACGTAATATAACCTAACCTAACCCCACCTAACATCTCGGCGGTAATATTTAACAACATTCCTGGCGAGTTGGCCTCTACGTCTCCGTGGGACCTTCATATACATCAATAACGTAATATAAACTTACATAACCCAGCCTAACCTTTCGGCGCTATTATTTGACAACATTCCTTGCGAGTTGGCCTCTACATCTCCGTGGGGCCGTCATATACATCAATAACGTAATATAACATAACCTAACCCAACCTAACATCTCGGCGGTAATATTTGACAACATTCCTGTCGCGTTGGCCTCTACGTTTGCGTGGGACTTTTATATACATCAATAACGTAATATAACCTAACCTAACCCAACCTAACATCTCGGTACTAATATTTGACAACATTCCTGGCGAGTTGGCATCGACGTCTTCGTGGGAATTTTATATACATCAATAACGTAATATAACCTAACCTAACCCAACCTATCATCTCGGCGGTAATATTTGACAACATTCCTGGCGAGTTGGCCTCTACGTCTCCGTGGGGCCTTCATATACATCAATATCGTAGTATAACCTAACCTAACCCAACCTATCATCTCGGCGGTAATATTTGACAACATTCCTGTCGAGTTGGCCTCTACGTCTCCGTGGGACCTTCACATATATCAATAACGTAATATAACCTAAACTAACCCAACCTAACCTTTCTGCGCTATTATTTGACAACATTTCTGGCGGGTTGGCCTCTACGTGTCCGTGGGACTTTTATATACATCAATAGCGTAATATAACCTAACATAACCCAACCTAACATCTCGGTACCATTATTTGACAACATTCCAGGCGAGTTGGCCTCTACGTCTCCGTGGGGCCGTCATATACATCAATAACGTAATATAACATAACCTAACCCAACCTAACATCTCGGCGGTAATATTTGACAACATTCCTGGCGAGTTGGCCTCTACGTCTCCGTGGGACTTTTATATACATCAATAGCGTAATATAACCTAACATAACCCAACCTAACATCTCGGTACTAACATTTGACAACATTCCTGGCGAGTTGGCCTCTACGTCTCCGTGGGAATTTTATATACATCAATAACGTTATATAACCTGACGTAACCCAACCTATCATCTCGGCGGTAATATTTGACAACATTCCTGGCGAGTTGGCCTCTACGTCTCCGTGGGGCCTTCATATACATCAATATCGTAGTATAACCGAACCTAACCCAACCTATCATCTCGGCGGTAATGTTTGACAACATTCCTGGCGAGTTGGCCTCTACGTCTCCGTGGGACCTTCACATATATCAATAACGTAATATAACCTAAACTAACCCAACCTAACCTTTCTGCGCTATTATTTGACAACATTTCTGGCGGGTTGGCCTCTACGTCTCCGTGGGACTTTTATATACATCAATAGCGTAATATAACCTAACATAACCCAACCTAACATCTCGGTACCAATATTTGACAACATTCCAGGCGAGTTGGCCTCTACGTCTCCGTGGGGCCGTCATATACATCAATATCGTAATATAACCTAACCTAACCCAACCTATCATCTCGGCGGTAATATTTGACAACATTCCTGGCGATTTGGCCTCTACGTCTCCGTGGGACCTTCATATACATCAATAACGTAATATAACCTTACATAACCCAGCCAAACCTATCGGCACTATTATTTGACAACATTCCTTGCGAGTTGACCTCTACGTCTCCGTGGGGCCTTCATTTACATCAATAACGTAATAGAACCAAACCTAACCCAACCTATCATCTCGGCGGTAATATTTGACAACATTTCTGGCGAGTTGGCCTCTACGTTTCCGTCGGACTTTTATATACATCAATAACGTAATTTAACCTAAAATAACCCAACGTAATATCTCGGCTGTAATATTTGACAACATTCCTGGCGAGTTGGCCTCGACGTCTTCGTGGGAATTTTATATACATTAATAACGTAATATAACCTAACCTAACCCCACCTAACATCTCGGCGGTAATATTTGACAACATTCCTGGCGAGTTGGCCTCTACGTCTCCGTGGGACCTTCATATACATCAATAACGTAATATAACCTTACATAACCCAGCCTAACCTTTCGGCGCTATTATTTGGCAACATTCCTTGCGAGTTGGCCTCTACCTGTACGTGGGGCCGTCATATACATCAATAACGTAATATAACCTAACCTAACCCAACCTATCATCTCAGCGGTAATATTTGACAACATTCCTGTCGAGTTGGCCTCTACGTCTCCGTGGGACCTTCATATACATCAATAACGTAATATAACCTTACATAACCCAGCCTAACCTATCGGCGCTATTATTTGACAACATTCCTTGCGAGTTGACCTCTACGTCTCCGTGGGGCCTTCATATACATCAATAACGTAATAGAACCTAACCTAACCCAACCTATCATCTCGGCGGTAATATTTGACAACATTTCTGGCGAGTTGGCCTCTACGTCTCCGTGGGGCCTTCATATACATCAATATCGTAATATAACCTAACCTAACCCAACCTAATATCTCGGCGGTAATATTTGACAACATTCCTGGCGAGTTGGCCTCTACGTCTCCGTGGGGCCTTCATATACATCAATATCGTAATATAACCTAACCTAACCCAACCTATCATCTCGGCGGTAATATTTGACAACATTCCTGGCGAGTTGGCCTCCACGTCTCCGTGGGACCTTCATATACATCAATAACGTAATATAACCTAACGTAACCCAACCTATCATCTCGGCGGTAATATTTGACAACATTCCTGGCGAGTTGGCCTCTACGTCTCCGTGGGGCCTTCATATACATCAATATCGTAGTATAACCTAACCTAACCCAACCTATCATCTCGGCGGTAATATTTGACAACATTCCTGGCGAGTTGGCCTCTACGTCTCCGTGGGACCTTCACATATATCAATAACGTAATATAACCTAAACTAACCCAACCTAATCTTTCTGCGCTATTATTTGACAACATTCCTTGCGAGTTGGCCTCTACGACTCCGTGGGGCCGTCATATACATCAATAACGTAATATAACCTAACCTAACCCAATCTCACATCACGGCGGTAATATTTGACGACATTCCTGGCTCATTGACCTCATGGTTTCCGTGGGACTTTTATATACGTCAATAGCGTAATATAACCTAACCTAACCCAACCTATCATCTCGGCGGTAATATTTGACTACATTCCTGGCGATTTGGCCTCTACGTCTCCGTGGGACCTTCATATACATCAATAACGTAATATAACCTTACATAACCCAGCCTAACCTTTCGGCGCTATTATTTGGCAACATTCCTTGCGAGTTGGCCTCTACCTGTCCGTGGGGCCGTCATATACATCAATAACGTAATATAACCTAACCTAACCCAACCTATCATCTCAGCGGTAATATTTGACAACATTCCTGTCGAGTTGGCCTCTACGTCTCCGTGGGACCTTCATATACATCAATAACGTAATATAACCTTACATAACCCAGCCTAACCTATCGGCGCTATTATTTGACAACATTCCTTGCGAGTTGACCTCTACGTCTCCGTGGGGCCTTCATATACATCAATAACGTAATAGAACCTAACCTAACCCAACCTATCATCTCGGCGGTAATATTTGACAACATTTCTGGCGAGTTGGCCTCTACGTCTCCGTGGGGCCTTCATATACATCAATATCGTAATATAACCTAACCTAACCCAACCTAATATCTCGGCGGTAATATTTGACAACATTCCTGTCGAGTTGGCCTCTACGTCTCCGTGGGACTTTTATATACATCTATAGCGTAACATAACCTAACATAACCGAACCTAACATCTCGGTACTAATATTTGACAACATTCCTGGCGAGTTGGCCTCTACGTCTCCGTGGGAATTTTATATACATCAATAACGTAATATAACCTAACGTAACCCAACCTATCATCTCGGCGGTAATATTTGACAACATTCCTCGCGAGTTGGCCTCTACGTCTCCGTGGGGCCTTCATATACATCAATATCGTAGTATAACCTAACCTAACCCAACCTATCATCTCGGCGGTAATATTTGACAACATTCCTGGCGAGTTGGCCTCTACGTCTCCGTGGGACCTTCACATATATCAATAACGTAATATAACCTAAACTAACCCAACCTAACCTTTCTGCGCTATTATTTGACAACATTCCAGGCGAGTTGGCCTCTACGTCTCCGTGGGGCCGTCATATACATCAATAACGTAATATAACATAACCTAACCCAACCTAACATCTCGGCGGTAATATTTGACAACATTCCTGGCGAGTTGGCCTCTACGTCTCCGTGGGACTTTTATATACATCAATAGCGTAATATAACCTAACATAACCCAACCTAACATCTCGGTACTAACATTTGACAACATTCCTGGCGAGTTGGCCTCTACGTCTCCGTGGGAATTTTATATACATCAATAACGTAATATAACCTAACGTAACCCAACCTATCGTCTCGGCGGTAATATTTGACAACATTCCTGGCGAGTTGGTCTCTACGTCTCCGTGGGGCCTTCATATACATCAATATCGTAGTATAACCTAACCTAACCCAACCTATCATCTCGGCGGTAATATTTGACCACATTCCTGTCGAGTTGGCCTCTACGTCTCCGTGGGACCTTCATATACATCAATAACGTAATATAACCTTACATAACCCAGCCTAACCTATCGGCGCTATTATTTGACAACATTCCTTGCGAGTTGACCTCTACGTCTCCGTGGGGCCTTCATTTACATCAATAACGTAATAGAACCAAACCTAACCCAACCTATCATCTCGGCGGTAATATTTGACAACATTTCTGGCGAGTTGGCCTCTACGTTTCCGTCGGACTTTTATATACATCAATAACGTAATTTAACCTAAAATAACCCAACGTAATATCTCGGCTGTAATATTTGACAACATTCCTGGCGAGTTGGCCTCGACGTCTTCGTGGGAATTTTATATACATCAATAACGTAATATAACCTAACCTAACCCCACCTAACATCTCGGCGGTAATATTTGACAACATTCCTGGCGAGTTGGCCTCTACGTCTCCGTGGGACCTTCATATACATCAATAACGTAATATAACCTTACATAACCCAGCCTAACCTTTCGGCGCTATAATTTGACAACATTCCTTGCGAGTTGGCCTCTACATCTCCGTGGGGCCGTCATATACATCAATAACGTAATATAACATAACCTAACCCAACCTAACATCTCGGCGGTAATATTTGACAACATTCCTGTCGAGTTGGCCTCTACGTTTGCGTGGGACATTTATATACATCAATAACGTAATATAACCTAACCTAACCCAACCTAACATCTCGGTACTAATATTTGACAACATTCCTGGCGAGTTGTCATCGACGTCTTCGTGGGAATTTTATATACATCAATAACGTAATATAACCTAACCTAACCCAACCTAACATCTCGGCGGTAATATTTGACAAAATTCCTGGCTAGTTGGCCTCTACGTCTCCGTGGGACTTTTATATACATCAATAGCGTAATATAACCTAACATAACCCAACCTAACATCTCGGTACTAATATTTGACAACATTCTTGGCGAGTTGGCCTCTACGTCTCCGTGGGACCTTCATATACATCAATAACGTAAAATAACCTTACATAACCCAGCCTA
The DNA here is from genome assembly GCA_963969225.1 of Xylocopa violacea. Taxonomy (NCBI): domain Eukaryota; kingdom Metazoa; phylum Arthropoda; class Insecta; order Hymenoptera; family Apidae; genus Xylocopa; species Xylocopa violacea. The sequence continues at coordinate 70,642 of CAXAJV010001065.1, read as the reverse complement.
ACCTTTCGGCGCTATTATTTGACAACATTCCTTGCGAGTTGGCCTCTACGTCTCCGTGGGGCCGTCATATACATCAATAACGTAATATAACATAACCTAACCCAACCTAACATCTCGGCGGTAATATTTGACAACATTCCTGGCGAGTTGGCCTCTACGTCTCCGTGGGACTTTTATATACATCAATAGCGTAAAATAACCTAACATAACCCAACCTAACATCTCGGTACTAACATTTGACAACATTCCTGGCGAGTTGGCCTCTACGTCTCCGTGGGAATTTTATATACATCAATAACGTAATATAACCTAACGTAACCCAACCTATCATCTCGGCGGTAATATTTGACAACATTCCTGGCGAGTTGGCCTCTACGTCTCCGTGGGACCTTCACATATATCAATAACGTAATATAACCTAAACTAACCCAACCTAACCTTTCTGCGCTATTATTTGACAACATTTCTGGCGGGTTGGCCTCTACGTGTCCGTGGGACTTTTATATACATCAATAGCGTAATATAACCTAACATAACCCAACCTAACATCTCGGTACCAATATTTGACAACATTCCAGGCGAGTTGGCCTCTACGTCTCCGTGGGGCCGTCATATACATCAATAACGTAATATAACATAACCTAACCCAACCTAACATCTCGGCGGTAATATTTGACAACATTCCTGGCGAGTTGGCCTCTACGTCTCCGTGGGACTTTTATATACATCAATAGCGTAATATAACCTAACATAACCCAACCTAACATCTCGGTACTAACATTTGACAACATTCCTGGCGAGTTGGCCTCTACGTCTCCGTGGGAATTTTATATACATCAATAACGTTATATAACCTGACGTAACCCAACCTATCATCTCGGCGGTAATATTTGACAACATTCCTGGCGAGTTGGCCTCTACGTCTCCGTGGGGCCTTCATATACATCAATATCGTAGTATAACCGAACCTAACCCAACCTATCATCTCGGCGGTAATGTTTGACAACATTCCTGGCGAGTTGGCCTCTACGTCTCCGTGGGACCTTCACATATATCAATAACGTAATATAACCTAAACTAACCCAACCTAACCTTTCTGCGCTATTATTTGACAACATTTCTGGCGGGTTGGCCTCTACGTCTCCGTGGGACTTTTATATACATCAATAGCGTAATATAACCTAACATAACCCAACCTAACATCTCGGTACCAATATTTGACAACATTCCAGGCGAGTTGGCCTCTACGTCTCCGTGGGGCCGTCATATACATCAATATCGTAATATAACCTAACCTAACCCAACCTATCATCTCGGCGGTAATATTTGACAACATTCCTGGCGATTTGGCCTCTACGTCTCCGTGGGACCTTCATATACATCAATAACGTAATATAACCTTACATAACCCAGCCAAACCTATCGGCACTAATATTTGACAACATTCCTGGCGAGTTGGCCTCTACGTCTCCGTGCGAATTTTATATACATCAATAACGTAATATAACCTAACCTAACCCAACCTAACATCTCGGCGGTAATATTTGACAACATTCCTGGCGAGTTGGCCTCTACGTCTCCGTGGGGCCTTCATATACATCAATAACGTAATATAACCTAACCTAACCCAACCTATCATCTCGGCGGTAATATTTGACAACATTCCTGTCGAGTTGGCCTCTACGTCTCCGTGGGACCTTCATATACATCAATAACGTAATATAACCTTACATAACCCAGCCTAACCTATCGGCGCTATTATTTGACAACATTCCTTGCGCGTTGACCTCTACGTCTCCGTGGGGCCTTCATATACATCAATAACGTAATAGAACCAAACCTAACCCAACCTATCATCTCGGCGGTAATATTTGACAACATTTCTGGCGAGTTGGCCTCTACGTTTCCGTGGGACTTTTATATACATCAATAACGTAATTTAACCTAAAATAACCCAACGTAATATCTCGGCTGTAATATTTGACAACATTCCTGGCGAGTTGGCCTCGACGTCTTCGTGGGAATTTTATATACATCAATAACGTAATATAACCTAACCTAACCCCACCTAACATCTCGGCGGTAATATTTAACAACATTCCTGGCGAGTTGGCCTCTACGTCTCCGTGGGACCTTCATATACATCAATAACGTAATATAAACTTACATAACCCAGCCTAACCTTTCGGCGCTATTATTTGACAACATTCCTTGCGAGTTGGCCTCTACATCTCCGTGGGGCCGTCATATACATCAATAACGTAATATAACATAACCTAACCCAACCTAACATCTCGGCGGTAATATTTGACAACATTCCTGTCGCGTTGGCCTCTACGTTTGCGTGGGACTTTTATATACATCAATAACGTAATATAACCTAACCTAACCCAACCTAACATCTCGGTACTAATATTTGACAACATTCCTGGCGAGTTGGCATCGACGTCTTCGTGGGAATTTTATATACATCAATAACGTAATATAACCTAACCTAACCCAACCTATCATCTCGGCGGGAATATTTGACAACATTCCTGGCGAGTTGGCCTCTACGTCTCCGTGGGGCCTTCATATACATCAATATCGTAGTATAACCTAACCTAACCCAACCTATCATCTCGGCGGTAATATTTGACAACATTCCTGTCGAGTTGGCCTCTACGTCTCCGTGGGACCTTCACATATATCAATAACGTAATATAACCTAAACTAACCCAACCTAACCTTTCTGCGCTATTATTTGACAACATTTCTGGCGGGTTGGCCTCTACGTGTCCGTGGGACTTTTATATACATCAATAGCGTAATATAACCTAACATAACCCAACCTAACATCTCGGTACCAATATTTGACAACATTCCAGGCGAGTTGGCCTCTACGTCTCCGTGGGGCCGTCATATACATCAATAACGTAATATAACATAACCTAACCCAACCTAACATCTCGGCGGTAATATTTGACAACATTCCTGGCGAGTTGGCCTCTACGTCTCCGTGGGACTTTTATATACATCAATAGCGTAATATAACCTAACATAACCCAACCTAACATCTCGGTACTAACATTTGACAACATTCCTGGCGAGTTGGCCTCTACGTCTCCGTGGGAATTTTATATACATCAATAACGTTATATAACCTGACGTAACCCAACCTATCATCTCGGCGGTAATATTTGACAACATTCCTGGCGAGTTGGCCTCTACGTCTCCGTGGGGCCTTCATATACATCAATATCGTAGTATAACCGAACCTAACCCAACCTATCATCTCGGCGGTAATGTTTGACAACATTCCTGGCGAGTTGGCCTCTACGTCTCCGTGGGACCTTCACATATATCAATAACGTAATATAACCTAAACTAACCCAACCTAACCTTTCTGCGCTATTATTTGACAACATTTCTGGCGGGTTGGCCTCTACGTCTCCGTGGGACTTTTATATACATCAATAGCGTAATATAACCTAACATAACCCAACCTAACATCTCGGTACCAATATTTGACAACATTCCAGGCGAGTTGGCCTCTACGTCTCCGTGGGGCCGTCATATACATCAATATCGTAATATAACCTAACCTAACCCAACCTATCATCTCGGCGGTAATATTTGACAACATTCCTGGCGATTTGGCCTCTACGTCTCCGTGGGACCTTCATATACATCAATAACGTAATATAACCTTACATAACCCAGCCAAACCTATCGGCACTAATATTTGACAACATTCCTGGCGAGTTGGCCTCTACGTCTCCGTGCGAATTTTATATACATCAATAACGTAATATAACCTAACCTAACCCAACCTAACATCTCGGCGGTAATATTTGACAACATTCCTGGCGAGTTGGCCTCTACGTCTCCGTGGGGCCTTCATATACATCAATAACGTAATATAACCTAACCTAACCCAACCTATCATCTCGGCGGTAATATTTGACAACATTCCTGTCGAGTTGGCCTCTACGTCTCCGTGGGACCTTCATATACATCAATAACGTAATATAACCTTACATAACCCAGCCTAACCTATCGGCGCTATTATTTGACAACATTCCTTGCGCGTTGACCTCTACGTCTCCGTGGGGCCTTCATATACATCAATAACGTAATAGAACCAAACCTAACCCAACCTATCATCTCGGCGGTAATATTTGACAACATTTCTGGCGAGTTGGCCTCTACGTTTCCGTGGGACTTTTATATACATCAATAACGTAATTTAACCTAAAATAACCCAACGTAATATCTCGGCTGTAATATTTGACAACATTCCTGGCGAGTTGGCCTCGACGTCTTCGTGGGAATTTTATATACATCAATAACGTAATATAACCTAACCTAACCCCACCTAACATCTCGGCGGTAATATTTAACAACATTCCTGGCGAGTTGGCCTCTACGTCTCCGTGGGACCTTCATATACATCAATAACGTAATATAAACTTACATAACCCAGCCTAACCTTTCGGCGCTATTATTTGACAACATTCCTTGCGAGTTGGCCTCTACATCTCCGTGGGGCCGTCATATACATCAATAACGTAATATAACATAACCTAACCCAACCTAACATCTCGGCGGTAATATTTGACAACATTCCTGTCGCGTTGGCCTCTACGTTTGCGTGGGACTTTTATATACATCAATAACGTAATATAACCTAACCTAACCCAACCTAACATCTCGGTACTAATATTTGACAACATTCCTGGCGAGTTGGCATCGACGTCTTCGTGGGAATTTTATATACATCAATAACGTAATATAACCTAACCTAACCCAACCTATCATCTCGGCGGTAATATTTGACAACATTCCTGGCGAGTTGGCCTCTACGTCTCCGTGGGGCCTTCATATACATCAATATCGTAGTATAACCTAACCTAACCCAACCTATCATCTCGGCGGTAATATTTGACAACAGTCCTGTCGAGTTGGCCTCTACGTCTCCGTGGGACCTTCACATATATCAATAACGTAATATAACCTAAACTAACCCAACCTAACCTTTCTGCGCTATTATTTGACAACATTCCTGGCGGGTTGGCCTCTACGTCTCCGTGGGGCCTTTATATACATCAATATCGTAATATAAACTAACCTAACCCAATCTCACATCACGGCGGTAATATTTGACGACATTCCTGGCTTATTGACCTCATGGTTTCCGTGGGACTTTTATATACGTCAATAGCGTAATATAACCTAACCTAACCCAACCTAACATCTCGGCGGTAATATTTGACAACATTCCAGGCGAGTTGGCCTCTACGTCTCCGTGGGGCCTTCATATAAATCAATATCGTAGTATAACCTAACCTAACCCAACCTATCATCTCGGCGGTAATATTTGACAACATTCCTGGCGATTTGGCCTCTACGTCTCCGTGGGACCTTCATATACATCAATAACGTAATATAACCTTACATAACCCAGCCTAACCTTTCGGCGCTATTATTTGACAACATTCCTTGCGAATTGGCCTCTACGTCTCCGTGGGGCCGTCATATACATCAATAACGTAATATAACATAACCTAACCCAACCTAACATCTCGGCGGTAATATTAGACAACATTCCTGTCGAGTTGGCCTCTACGGCTCCGTGGGACTTTTATATACATCTATAGCGTAATATAACCTAACATAACCCAACCTAACATCTCGGTACTAATATTTGACCACGTTCCTGGCTAGTTGGCCTCTACGTCTCCGTGGGACTTTTATATACATCAATAACGCAATTTAACCTAACCTAACCCAACCTAACTCTCGACGGTAATATTTGACAACATTCCTGGCGAGTTGGCCTCTACGTCTCCGTGGGGCCTTCATATACATCAATATCGTAATATAACCTAACCTAACCCAACCTATCATCTCGGCGGTAATATTTGACAACATTCCTGGCGAGTTGGCCTCCACGTCTCCGTGGGACCTTCATATACATCAATAACGTAATATAACCTTACATAACCCAGCCTAACCTTTCGGCGCTATTATTTGAAAACATTCCTTGCGAGTTGGCTTCTACGTCTCCGTGGGGCCGTCATATACATCAATAACGTAATATAACATAACCTAACCCAACCTAACATCTCGGCGGTAATATTTGACAACATTCCAGGCGAGTTGGCCTCTACGTCTCCGTGGGGCCGTCATATACATCAATATCGTAATATAACCTAACCTAACCCAACCTATCATCTCGGCGGTAATATTTGACAACATTCCTGGCGATTTGGCCTCTACGTCTCCGTGGGAACTTCATATACATCAATAACGTAATATAACCTTACATAACCCAGCCAAACCTATCGGCACTAATATTTGACAACATTCCTGGCGAGTTGGCCTCTACGTCTCCGCGCGAATTTTATATACATCAATAACGTAATATAACCTAACCTAACCCAACCTAACATCTCGGCGGTAATATTTGACAACATTCCTGGCGAGTTGGCCTCTACGTCTCCGTGGGGCCTTCATATACATCAATAACGTAATATAACCTAACCTAACCCAACCTAACATCTCGGTACTAATATTTGACCACGTTCCTGGCTAGTTGGCCTCTACGTCTCCGTGGGACTTTTATATACATCAATAACGCAATTTAACCTAACCTAACCCAACCTAACTCTCGGCGGTAATATTTGACAACATTCCTGGCGAGTTGGCCTCTACGTCTCCGTGGGGCCTTCATATACATCAATATCGTAATATAACCTAACCTAACCCAACCTATCATCTCGCCGGTAATATTTGACAACATTCCTGGCGAGTTGGCTTCTACGTCTCCGTGGGGCCGTCATATACATCAATAACGTAATATAACATAACCTAACCCAACCTAACATCTCGGCGGTAATATTTGACAACATTCCTGTCGAGTTGTCCTCTACGTCTCCGTGGGACTTTTATATACATCTATAGCGTAATATAACCTAACATAACCCAACCTAACATCTCGGTACTAATATTTGACCACGTTCTTGGCTAGTTGGCCTCTACGTCTCCGTGGGACTTTTATATACATCAATAACGCAATTTAACCTAACCTAACCCAACCTAACTCTCGGCGGTAATATTTGACAACATTCCTGGCGAGTTGGCCTCTACGTCTCCGTGGGGCCTTCATATACATCAAGAACGTAATATAACCTAACCTAACCCAACCTGTCATCTCGGCGGTAATATTTGACAACATTCCTGGCTTGTTGGCCTCTATGTTTCCGTGGGACCTTTATATACATCAATAACTTAATATAATCTAACCTAAACCAACCTAACCTTTCGGCGGTATTATTTGACAACATTCCTGGCGAGTTGGCATCTACGTCTCCGTGGGGCCTTCATATACATCAATAACGTAATATAACCTAACCTAACCCAACCTATCATCTCGGCGGTAATATTTGACAACATTCCTGTCGAGTTGGCCTCTACGTCTCCGTGGGACCTTCATATACATCAATAACGTAATATAACCTTACATAACCCAGCCTAACCTATCGGCGCTATTATTTGACAACATTCCTTGCGCGTTGACCTCTACGTCTCCGTGGGGCCTTCATATACATCAATAACGTAATAGAACCAAACCTAACCCAACCTATCATCTCGGCGGTAATATTTGACAACATTTCTGGCGAGTTGGCCTCTACGTTTCCGTGGGACTTTTATATACATCAATAACGTAATTTAACCTAAAATAACCCAACGTAATATCTCGGCTGTAATATTTGACAACGTTCCTGGCGAGTTGGCCTCGACGTCTTCGTGGGAATTTTATATACATCAATAACGTAATATAACCTAACCTAACCCCACCTAACATCTCGGCGGTAATATTTAACAACATTCCTGGCGAGTTGGCCTCTACGTCTCCGTGGGACCTTCATATACATCAATAACGTAATATAAACTTACATAACCCAGCCTAACCTTTCGGCGCTATTATTTGACAACATTCCTTGCGAGTTGGCCTCTACATCTCCGTGGGGCCGTCATATACATCAATAACGTAATATAACATAACCTAACCCAACCTAACATCTCGGCGGTAATATTTGACAACATTCCTGTCGCGTTGGCCTCTACGTTTGCGTGGGACTTTTATATACATCAATAACGTAATATAACCTAACCTAACCCAACCTAACATCTCGGTACTAATATTTGACAACATTCCTGGCGAGTTGGCATCGACGTCTTCGTGGGAATTTTATATACATCAATAACGTAATATAACCTAACCTAACCCAACCTATCATCTCGGCGGTAATATTTGACAACATTCCTGGCGAGTTGGCCTCTACGTCTCCGTGGGTCCTTCATATACATCAATATCGTAGTATAACCTAACCTAACCCAACCTATCATCCCGGCGGTAATATTTGACAACATTCCTGTCGAGTTGGCCTCTACGTCTCCGTGGGACCTTCACATATATCAATAACGTAATATAACCTAAACTAACCCAACCTAACCTTTCTGCGCTATTATTTGACAACATTCCTGGCGGGTTGGCCTCTACGTCTCCGTGGGGCCTTTATATACATCAATATCGTAATATAAACTAACCTAACCCAATCTCACATCACGGCGGTAATATTTGACGACATTCCTGGCTTATTGACCTCATGGTTTCCGTGGGACTTTTATATACGTCAATAGCGTAATATAACCTAACCTAACCCAACCTAACATCTCGGCGGTAATATTTGACAACATTCCAGGCGAGTTGGCCTCTACGTCTCCGTGGGGCCTTCATATAAATCAATATCGTAGTATAACCTAACCTAACCCAACCTATCATCTCGGCGGTAATATTTGACAACATTCCTGGCGATTTGGCCTCTACGTCTCCGTGGGACCTTCATATACATCAATAACGTAATATAACCTTACATAACCCAGCCTAACCTTTCGGCGCTATTATTTGACAACATTCCTTGCGAATTGGCCTCTACGTCTCCGTGGGGCCGTCATATACATCAATAACGTAATATAACATAACCTAACCCAACCTAACATCTCGGCGGTAATATTAGACAACATTCCTGTCGAGTTGGCCTCTACGGCTCCGTGGGACTTTTATATACATCTATAGCGTAATATAACCTAACATAACCCAACCTAACATCTCGGTACTAATATTTGACCACGTTCCTGGCTAGTTGGCCTCTACGTCTCCGTGGGACTTTTATATACATCAATAACGCAATTTAACCTAACCTAACCCAACCTAACTCTCGGCGGTAATATTTGACAACATTCCTGGCGAGTTGGCCTCTACGTCTCCGTGGGGCCTTCATATACATCAATATCGTAATATAACCTAACCTAACCCAACCTATCATCTCGGCGGTAATATTTGACAACATTCCTGGCGAGTTGGCCTCCACGTCTCCGTGGGACCTTCATATACATCAATAACGTAATATAACCTTACATAACCCAGCCTAACCTTTCGGCGCTATTATTTGAAAACATTCCTTGCGAGTTGGCTTCTACGTCTCCGTGGGGCCGTCATATACATCAATAACGTAATATAACATAACCTAACCCAACCTAACATCTCGGCGGTAATATTTGACAACATTCCTGTCGAGTTGGCCTCTACGTCTCCGTGGGAATTTTATATACATCTATAGCGTAATATAACCTAACATAACCCAACCTAACATCTCGGTACTAATATTTGACCACGTTCCTGGCTAGTTGGCCTCTACGTCTCCGTGGGACTTTTATATACATCAATAACGCAATTTAACCTAACCTAACCCAACCTAACTCTCGGCGGTAATATTTGACAACATTCCTGGCGAGTTGGCCTCTACGTCTCCGTGGGGCCTTCATATACATCAATATCGTAATATAACCTAACCTAACCCAACCTATCATCTCGGCGGTAATATTTGACAACATTCCTGGCGAGTTGGCCTCCACGTCTCCGTGGGACCTTCATATACACCAATAACGTAATATAACCTTACATAACCCAGCCTAACCTTTCGGCGCTATTATTTGAAAACATTCCTTGCGAGTTGGCTTCTACGTCTCCGTGGGGCCGTCATATACATCAATAACGTAATATAACATAACCTAACCCAACCTAACATCTCGGCGGTAATATTTGACAACATTCCAGGCGAGTTGGCCTCTACGTCTCCGTGGGGCCGTCATATACATCAATATCGTAATATAACCTAACCTAACCCAACCTATCATCTCGGCGGTAATATTTGACAACATTCCTGGCGATTTGGCCTCTACGTCTCCGTGGGAACTTCATATACATCAATAACGTAATATAACCTTACATAACCCAGCCAAACCTATCGGCACTAATATTTGACAACATTCCTGGCGAGTTGGCCTCTACGTCTCCGCGCGAATTTTATATACATCAATAACGTAATATAACCTAACCTAACCCAACCTAACATCTCGGCGGTAATATTTGACAACATTCCTGGCGAGTTGGCCTCTACGTCTCCGTGGGGCCTTCATATACATCAATAACGTAATATAACCTAACCTAACCCAACCTAACATCTCGGTACTAATATTTGACCACGTTCCTGGCTAGTTGGCCTCTACGTCTCCGTGGGACTTTTATATACATCAATAACGCAATTTAACCTAACCTAACCCAACCTAACTCTCGGCGGTAATATTTGACAACATTCCTGGCGAGTTGGCCTCTACGTCTCCGTGGGGCCTTCATATACATCAATATCGTAATATAACCTAACCTAACCCAACCTATCATCTCGGCGGTAATATTTGACAACATTCCTGGCGAGTTGGCTTCTACGTCTCCGTGGGGCCGTCATATACATCAATAACGTAATATAACATAACCTAACCCAACCTAACATCTCGGCGGTAATATTTGACAACATTCCTGTCGAGTTGTCCTCTACGTCTCCGTGGGACTTTTATATACATCTATAGCGTAATATAACCTAACATAACCCAACCTAACATCTCGGTACTAATATTTGACCACGTTCTTGGCTAGTTGGCCTCTACGTCTCCGTGGGACTTTTATATACATCAATAACGCAATTTAACCTAACCTAACCCAACCTAACTCTCGGCGGTAATATTTGACAACATTCCTGGCGAGTTGGCCTCTACGTCTCCGTGGGGCCTTCATATACATCAAGAACGTAATATAACCTAACCTAACCCAACCTGTCATCTCGGCGGTAATATTTGACAACATTCCTGGCTTGTTGGCCTCTATGTTTCCGTGGGACCTTTATATACATCAATAACTTAATATAATCTAACCTAAACCAACCTAACCTTTCGGCGGTATTATTTGACAACATTCCTGGCGAGTTGGCATCTACGTCTCCGTGGGGCCTTCATATACATCAATAACGTAATATAACCTAACCTAACCCAACCTATCATCTCGGCGGTAATATTTGACAACATTCCTGTCGAGTTGGCCTCTACGTCTCCGTGGGACCTTCATATACATCAATAACGTAATATAACCTTACATAACCCAGCCTAACCTATCGGCGCTATTATTTGACAACATTCCTTGCGCGTTGACCTCTACGTCTCCGTGGGGCCTTCATATACATCAATAACGTAATAGAACCAAACCTAACCCAACCTATCATCTCGGCGGTAATATTTGACAACATTTCTGGCGAGTTGGCCTCTACGTTTCCGTGGGACTTTTATATACATCAATAACGTAATTTAACCTAAAATAACCCAACGTAATATCTCGGCTGTAATATTTGACAACGTTCCTGGCGAGTTGGCCTCGACGTCTTCGTGGGAATTTTATATACATCAATAACGTAATATAACCTAACCTAACCCCACCTAACATCTCGGCGGTAATATTTAACAACATTCCTGGCGAGTTGGCCTCTACGTCTCCGTGGGACCTTCATATACATCAATAACGTAATATAAACTTACATAACCCAGCCTAACCTTTCGGCGCTATTATTTGACAACATTCCTTGCGAGTTGGCCTCTACATCTCCGTGGGGCCGTCATATACATCAATAACGTAATATAACATAACCTAACCCAACCTAACATCTCGGCGGTAATATTTGACAACATTCCTGTCGCGTTGGCCTCTACGTTTGCGTGGGACTTTTATATACATCAATAACGTAATATAACCTAACCTAACCCAACCTAACATCTCGGTACTAATATTTGACAACATTCCTGGCGAGTTGGCATCGACGTCTTCGTGGGAATTTTATATACATCAATAACGTAATATAACCTAACCTAACCCAACCTATCATCTCGGCGGTAATATTTGACAACATTCCTGGCGAGTTGGCCTCTACGTCTCCGTGGGGCCTTCATATACATCAATATCGTAGTATAACCTAACCTAACCCAACCTATCATCCCGGCGGTAATATTTGACAACATTCCTGTCGAGTTGGCCTCTACGTCTCCGTGGGACCTTCACATATATCAATAACGTAATATAACCTAAACTAACCCAACCTAACCTTTCTGCGCTATTATTTGACAACATTCCCGGCGGGTTGGCCTCTACGTCTCCGTGGGGCCTTTATATACATCAATATCGTAATATAAACTAACCTAACCCAATCTCACATCACGGCGGTAATATTTGACGACATTCCTGGCTTATTGACCTCATGGTTTCCGTGGGACTTTTATATACGTCAATAGCGTAATATAACCTAACCTAACCCAACCTAACATCTCGGCGGTAATATTTGACAACATTCCAGGCGAGTTGGCCTCTACGTCTCCGTGGGGCCTTCATATAAATCAATATCGTAGTATAACCTAACCTAACCCAACCTATCATCTCGGCGGTAATATTTGACAACATTCCTGGCGATTTGGCCTCTACGTCTCCGTGGGACCTTCATATACATCAATAACGTAATATAACCTTACATAACCCAGCCTAACCTTTCGGCGCTATTATTTGACAACATTCCTTGCGAATTGGCCTCTACGTCTCCGTGGGGCCGTCATATACATCAATAAAGTAATATAACATAACCTAACCCAACCTAACATCTCGGCGGTAATATTAGACAACATTCCTGTCGAGTTGGCCTCTACGGCTCCGTGGGACTTTTATATACATCTATAGCGTAATATAACCTAACATAACCCAACCTAACATCTCGGTACTAATATTTGACCACGTTCCTGGCTAGTTGGCCTCTACGTCTCCGTGGGACTTTTATATACATCAATAACGCAATTTAACCTAACCTAACCCAACCTAACTCTCGGCGGTAATATTTGACAACATTCCTGGCGAGTTGGCCTCTACGTCTCCGTGGGGCCTTCATATACATCAATATCGTAATATAACCTAACCTAACCCAACCTATCATCTCGGCGGTAATATTTGACAACATTCCTGGCGAGTTGGCCTCCACGTCTCCGTGGGACCTTCATATACATCAATAACGTAATATAACCTTACATAACCCAGCCTAACCTTTCGGCGCTATTATTTGAAAACATTCCTTGCGAGTTGGCTTCTACGTCTCCGTGGGGCCGTCATATACATCAATAACGTAATATAACATAACCTAACCCAACCTAACATCTCGGCGGTAATATTTGACAACATTCCTGTCGAGTTGGCCTCTACGTCTCCGTGGGAATTTTATATACATCTATAGCGTAATATAACCTAACATAACCCAACCTAACATCTCGGTACTAATATTTGACCACGTTCCTGGCTAGTTGGCCTCTACGTCTCCGTGGGACTTTTATATACATCAATAACGCAATTTAACCTAACCTAACCCAACCTAACTCTCGGCGGTAATATTTGACAACATTCCTGGCGAGTTGGCCTCTACGTCTCCGTGGGGCCGTCATATACATCAATAACGTAATATAACATAACCTAACCCAACCTAACATCTCGGTGGTAATATTTGACAACATTCCTGTCGAGTTGGCCTCTAGGTCTCCGTGGGGCCTTCATATACATCAATAACGTAATCTAACCTAACCTAAACCAACCTAACATCTCGGCGGTAATATTTAACAGCATTCCTGGCGAGTTGGCCTCTACTCCTCCGTGGGATCTGCATATACATCAATAACGTAATATAACCTAACCTAACCCAACCTAACTCTCGGCGGTAATATTTGACAACATTCCTGGCGAGTTGGCCTCTACGTCTCCGTGGGGCCGTCATATACATCAATAACGTAATATAACATAACCTAACCCAACCTAACATCTCGGCGGTAATATTAGACAACATTCCTGTCGAGTTGGCCTCTACGGCTCCGTGGGACTTTTATATACATCTATAGCGTAATATAACCTAACATAACCCAACCTAACATCTCGGTACTAATATTTGACCACGTTCCTGGCTAGTTGGCCTCTACGTCTCCGTGGGACTTTTATATACATCAATAACGCAATTTAACCTAACCTAACCCAACCTAACTCTCGGCGGTAATATTTGACAACATTCCTGGCGAGTTGGCCTCTACGTCTCCGTGGGGCCTTCATATACATCAATATCGTAATATAACCTAACCTAACCCAACCTATCATCTCGGCGGTAATATTTGACAACATTCCTGGCGAGTTGGCCTCCACGTCTCCGTGGGACCTTCATATACATCAATAACGTAATATAACCTTACATAACCCAGCCTAACCTTTCGGCGCTATTATTTGAAAACATTCCTTGCGAGTTGGCTTCTACGTCTCCGTGGGGCCGTCATATACATCAATAACGTAATATAACATAACCTAACCCAACCTAACATCTCGGCGGTAATATTTGACAACATTCCTGTCGAGTTGGCCTCTACGTCTCCGTGGGAATTTTATATACATCTATAGCGTAATATAACCTAACATAACCCAACCTAACATCTCGGTACTAATATTTGACCACGTTCCTGGCTAGTTGGCCTCTACGTCTCCGTGGGACTTTTATATACATCAATAACGCAATTTAACCTAACCTAACCCAACCTAACTCTCGGCGGTAATATTTGACAACATTCCTGGCGAGTTGGCCTCTACGTCTCCGTGGGGCCGTCATATACATCAATAACGTAATATAACATAACCTAACCCAACCTAACATCTCGGTGGTAATATTTGACAACATTCCTGTCGAGTTGGCCTCTAGGTCTCCGTGGGGCCTTCATATACATCAATAACGTAATCTAACCTAACCTAAACCAACCTAACATCTCGGCGGTAATATTTAACAGCATTCCTGGCGAGTTGGCCTCTACTCCTCCGTGGGATCTGCATATACATCAATAACGTAATATAACCTAACCCAACTCAACCTAACATCTCGGCACTAATATTTGAAAACATTCCTGGCGAGTTGGCCTCTACCTCTCCGTGCGACCTTCATATACATCAATAACGTAATATAACGTAACCTAACCCAACCTATCATATCGGCGGTAATATTTGACAACATTCCTGGCCAGTTGGCCTCTACGTCTCCGTGGGACTTTTATATACATCAATAACGCAATTTAACCTAACCTAACCCAACCTAACTCTCGGCGGTAATATTTGACAACATTCCTGGCGAGTTGGCCTCTACGTCTCCGTGGGGCCTTCATATACATCAAGAACGTAATATAACCTTACATAACCCAGCCTAACATATCGGCGCTATTATTTGACAACATTCCTTGCGAGTTGACCTCTACGTCTCCGTGGGGCCTTTATATACATCTATAGCGTAATATAACCTAACATATCCCAACCTAACATCTCGGTACTAATATTTGACAACATTCCTGGCGATTTGGCCTCTACGTCTCCGTGGGAATTTTATATACATCAATAACGTAATATAACCTAACCTAACCCAACCAATCATCTCGGCGGTAATATTTGACAACATTCCTCGCGAGTTGGCCTCTACGTCTCCGTGGGACCTTCATATACATCAATAACGTAATATAACCTTACATAACCCGGCCTAACGTTTCGGTGCTATTATTTGACAACATTCCTTGCGAGTTGGCCTCTACGTCGCCGTGGGGCCGTCATATACATCAATAACGTAATATAACATAACCTAACCCAACCTAACATCTCGGCGGTAATATTAGACAACATTCCTGTCGAGTTGGCCTCTACGTCTCCGTGGGACTTTTATATACATCTATAGCGTAATATAACCTAACATAACCCAACCTAACATCTCGGTACTAATATTTGACAACATTCCAGGCGAGTTGGCCTCTACGTCTCCGTGGGAATTTTATATACATCAATAACGTAATATAACCTAACCTAACCCAACCTAACATCTCGGTACCAATATTTGACAACATTCCTGGCGAGTTGGCCTCGACGCCTTCGTGGGAATTTTATACACATCAATAACGTAATATAACCTAACCTAACCCAACCTAACATCTCGGCGGTAATATTTGACAACATTCCAGGCGAGTTGGCCTCTACGTCTCCATGGGGCCTGCATATACATCAATATCGTAATATAACCTAACCTAACCCAACCTATCATCTCGGCGGTAATATTTGACAACATTCCAGGCGAGTTGGCCTCTACGTCTCCATGGGGCCTTCATATACATCAATATCGTAATATAACCTAACCTAACCCAACCTATCATCTCGGCGGTAATATTTGACCACATTCCTGGCGATTTGGCGTCTACGTCTCCGTGGGACCTTCATATACATCAATAACGTAATATAACCTTACATAACCCAGCCTAACCTTTCGGCGCTATTATTTGACAACATTCCTTGCGAGTTGGACTCTACGTCTCCGTGGGGCCGTCATATACATCAATAACGTAATATAACATAACCTAACCCAACCTAACATCTCGGTGGTAATATTTGACAACATTCCTGTCGAGTTGGCCTCTACGTCTCCGTGGGACTTTTATATACATCAATAGCGTAATATAACCTAACATAACCCAACCTAACATCTCGGTACTAATATTTGACAACATTCCTGGCGAGTTGGCCTCTACGTCTCCGTGGGACCTTCATATACATCAATAACGTACTATAACCTTACATAACCCAGCCTAACCTTTCGGCGCTATTATTTGACAACATTCCTTGCGAGTTGGCCTCTACGTCTCCGTGGGGCCGTCATATACATCAATAACGTAATATAACATAACCTAACCCAACCTAACATCTCGGCGGTAATATTTGACAACATTCCTGGCGAGTTGGCCTCTACGTCTCCGTGGGACCTTCATATACATCAATAACGTAATATAACCTTACATAACCCAGCCTAACCTATCGGGGCTATTATTTGACAACATTCCTTGCGAGTTGACCTCTACGTCTCCGTGGGGCCTTCATATACATCAATAACGTAATATAACCTAACCTAACACAACCTAAGCTTTCGGCGGTAATATTTGACCACGTTCCTGGCTAGTTGGCCTCTACGTCTCCGTGGGACTTTTATATACATCAATAACGTAATATAACCTAACCTAACCCAACCTAACCTTTCGGCGGTAATATTTGACCACGTTCCTGGCTAGTTGGCCTCTACGTCTCCGTGGGACTTTTATATACATCAATAACGCAATTTAACCTAACCTAACCCAACCTAACTCTCGGCGGTAATATTTGACAACATTCCTGGCGAGTTGGCCTCTACGTCTCCGTGGGGCCTTCATATACATCAAGAACGTAATATAACCTAACCTAACCCAACCTATCATCTCGGCGGTAATATTTGACAACATTCCTGTCTTGTTGGCCTCTATGTTTCCGTGGGACCTTTATATACATCAATAACTTAATATAACCTAACCTAACACAACCTAACCTTTCGGCGGTATTATTTGACAACGTTCCTGGCGAGTTGGCCTCTACGTCTCCGTGGGACTTTTATATACATCAATAGCGTAATATAACCTAACATAACCCAACCTAACATCTCGGTACCAATATTTGACAACATTCCTGGCGAGTTGGCCTCGACGTCTTCGTGGGAATTTTATACACATCAATAACGTAATATAACCTAACCTAACCCAACCTAACATCTCGGCGGTAATATTTGACAACATTCCAGGCGAGTTGGCCTCTACGTCTCCATGGGGCCTTCATATACATCAATATCGTAATATAACCTAACCTAACCCAACCTATCATCTCGGCGGTAATATTTGACCACATTCCTGGCGATTTGGCCTCTACTTCTCCGTGGGACCTTCATATACATCAATAACGTAATATAACCTTACATAACCCAGCCTAACATATCGGCGCTATTATTTGACAACATTCCTTGCGAGTTGACCTCTACGTCTCCGTGGGGCCTTTATATACATCTATAGCGTAATATAACCTAACATATCCCAACCTAACATCTCGGTACTAATATTTGACAACATTCCTGGCGATTTGGCCTCTACGTCTCCGTGGGAATTTTATATACATCAATAACGTAATATAACCTAACCTAACCCAACCTAACATCTCGGCGGTAATATTTGACAACATTCCTGGCGACTTGGCCTCTACGTCTCCGTGGGGCCGTCATATACATCAATAACGTAATATAACATAACCTAACCCAACCTAACATCTCGGCGGTAATATTAGACAACATTCCTGTCGAGTTGGCCTCTACGTCTCCGTGGGACTTTTATATACATCTATAGCGTAATATAACCTAACATAACCCAACCTAACATCTCGGTACTAATATTTGACAACATTCCAGGCGAGTTGGCCTCTACGTCTCCGTGGGAATTTTATATACATCAATAACGTAATATAACCTAACCTAACCCAACCTAACATCTCGGTACCAATATTTGACAACATTCCTGGCGAGTTGGCCTCGACGCCTTCGTGGGAATTTTATACACATCAATAACGTAATATAACCTAACCTAACCCAACCTAACATCTCGGCGGTAATATTTGACAACATTCCAGGCGAGTTGGCCTCTACGTCTCCACGGGGCCTGCATATACATCAATATCGTAATATAACCTAACCTAACCCAACCTATCATCTCGGCGGTAATATTTGACAACATTCCAGGCGAGTTGGCCTCTACGTCTCCATGGGGCCTTCATATACATCAATATCGTAATATAACCTAACCTAACCCAACCTATCATCTCGGCGGTAATATTTGACCACATTCCTGGCGATTTGGCCTCTACGTCTCCGTGGGACCTTCATATACATCAATAACGTAATATAACCTTACATAACCCAGCCTAACCTTTCGGCGCTATTATTTGACAACATTCCTTGCGAGTTGGACTCTACGTCTCCGTGGGGCCGTCATATACATCAATAACGTAATATAACATAACCTAACCCAACCTAACATCTCGGTGGTAATATTTGACAACATTCCTGTCGAGTTGGCCTCTACGTCTCCGTGGGACTTTTATATACATCAATAGCGTAATATAACCTAACATAACCCAACCTAACATCTCGGTACTAATATTTGACAACATTCCTGGCGAGTTGGCCTCTACGTCTCCGTGGGACCTTCATATACATCAATAACGTACTATAACCTTACATAACCCAGCCTAACCTTTCGGCGCTATTATTTGACAACATTCCTTGCGAGTTGGCCTCTACGTCTCCGTGGGGCCGTCATATACATCAATAACGTAATATAACATAACCTAACCCAACCTATCATCTCGGCGGTAATATTTGACCACATTCCTGGCGATTTGGCCTCTACGTCTCCGTGGGAATTTTATATACATCAATAACGTAATATAACCTAACCTAACCCAACCTAACATCTCGGCGGTAATATTTGACAACATTCCTGGCGACTTGGCCTCTACGTCTCCGTGGGGCCGTCATATACATCAATAACGTAATATAACATAACCTAACCCAACCTAACATCTCGGCGGTAATATTAGACAACATTCCTGTCGAGTTGGCCTCTACGTCTCCGTGGGACTTTTATATACATCTATAGCGTAATATAACCTAACATAACCCAACCTAACATCTCGGTACTAATATTTGACAACATTCCAGGCGAGTTGGCCTCTACGTCTCCGTGGGACTTTTATATACATCAATAACGCAATTTAACCTAACCTAACCCAACCTAACTCTCGGCGGTAATATTTGACAACATTCCTGGCGAGTTGGCCTCTACGTCTCCGTGGGGCCTTCATATACATCAAGAACGTAATATAACCTAACCTAACCCAACCTATCATCTCGGCGGTAATATTTGACAACATTCCTGTCTTGTTGGCCTCTATGTTTCCGTGGGACCTTTATATACATCAATAACTTAATATAACCTAACCTAACACAACCTAACCTTTCGGCGGTATTATTTGACAACGTTCCTGGCGAGTTGGCCTCTACGTCTCCGTGGGACTTTTATATACATCAATAGCGTAATATAACCTAACATAACCCAACCTAACATCTCGGTACCAATATTTGACAACATTCCTGGCGAGTTGGCCTCGACGTCTTCGTGGGAATTTTATACACATCAGTAACGTAATATAACCTAACCTAACCCAACCTAACATCTCGGCGGTAATATTTGACAACATTCCAGGCGAGTTGGCCTCTACGTCTCCATGGGGCCTTCATATACATCAATATCGTAATATAACCTAACCTAACCCAACCTATCATCTCGGCGGTAATATCTGACCACATTCCTGGCGATTTGGCCTCTACTTCTCCGTGGGACCTTCATATACATCAATAACGTAATATAACCTTACATAACCCAGCCTAACATATCGGCGCTATTATTTGACAACATTCCTTGCGAGTTGACCTCTACGTCTCCGTGGGGCCTTTATATACATCTATAGCGTAATATAACCTAACATATCCCAACCTAACATCTCGGTACTAATATTTGACAACATTCCTGGCGATTTGGCCTCTACGTCTCCGTGGGAATTTTATATACATCAATAACGTAATATAACCTAACCTAACCCAACCTAACATCTCGGCGGTAATATTTGACAACATTCCTGGCGACTTGGCCTCTACGTCTCCGTGGGGCCGTCATATACATCAATAACGTAATATAACATAACCTAACCCAACCTAACATCTCGGCGGTAATATTTGACCACATTCCTGGCGATTTGGCCTCTACGTCTCCGTGGGACCTTCATATACATCAATAACGTAATATAACCTTACATAACCCAGCCTAACCTTTCGGCGCTATTATTTGACAACATTCCTTGCGAGTTGGCCTCTACGTCTCCGTGGGGCCGTCATATACATCAATAACGTAATATAACATAACCTAACCCAACCTAACATCTCGACGGTAATATTTGACAACATTCCTGGCGAGTTGGCCTCTACGTCTCCGTGGGACCTTCATATACATCAATAACGTAATATAACCTTACATAACCCGGCCTAACATATCGGCGCTATTATTTGACAACATTCCTTGCGAGTTGACCTCTACGTCTCCGTGGGGCCTTTATATACATCAATAACGTAATATAACCTAACCTAACCCAACCTATCATAACGGCGGTAATATTTGACAACATTCCTGGCGAGTTGGCATCTACGTCTCCGTGGGGCTTTTATATACATCAATAACGTAATATAACGTAACCTAACCCAACATAACGTCTCGGAGGTAATATTTAACCACATTCCTGGCTTGTTGGCCTCTACGTATCCGTGGGACATTTATATACATCAATAACTTAATATAACCTAACCTAACCCAACCTAACCTTTCGGCGGTATTATTTGACAACGTTCCTGGCGAGTTGGCACCTACGTCTCCGTGGGACCTTCATATACATCAATAACGTAATATAACCTAACCTAACCCAACCTAACTTCTCGGCGGTAATATTTGACAACATTCCTGGCGAGTTGGCCTCTACGTCTCCGTGGGACCTTCATATACATCAATAACGTAATATAACCTAACCTAACCCAACCTAACATCTCGGTACTAATATTTGACAACATTCCTGGCGAGTTGGCCTCTACGTCTACGTGGGACCTTCATATACATCAATAACGTAATGTAACATTACATAACCCAGCCTAACCTATCGGGGCTATTATTTGACAACATTCCTTGCGAGTTGACCTCTACGTCTCCGTGGGGCCTTCATATACATCAATAACGTAATATAACCTAACCTAACACAACGTATCATCTCGGCGGTAATATTTGACAACATTCCTGGCGTGTTGGCCTCTACGTCTCCGTGGGGCCTTCATATACATCAATAACGTAATATAACCTAACCTAACCCAACCTAACCTTTCGGCGGTATTATTTGACAACGTTCCTGGCGAGTTGGCCACTACGTCTCCGTGGGACTTTTATATACATCAATAACGTAATATAACCTAACCTAACCCAACCTAACATCTCGGTACTAATATTTGACAACATTCCTGGCGAGTTGGCCTCTACGTCTACGTGGGACCTTCATATACATCAATAACGTAATATAACATTACATAACCCAGCCTAACCTATCGGGGCTATTATTTGACAACATTCCTTGCGAGTTGACCTCTGCGTCTCCGTGGGGCCTTCATATACATCAATAACGTAATATAACCTAACCTAACACAACGTATCATCTCGGCGGTAATATTTGACAACATTCCTGGCGAGTTGGCCTCTACGTCTCCGTGGAGCCTTCATATACATCAATAACGTAATATAACCTAACCTAACCCAACCTAACCTTTCGGCGGTATTATTTGACAACGTTCCTGGCGAGTTGGCCTCTACGTCTCCGTGGGACTTTTATATACATCAATAGCGTAATATAACCTAACATAACCCAACCTAACATCTCGGTACCAATATTTGACAACATTCCTGGCGAGTTGGCCTCGACGTCTTCGTGGGAATTTTATACACATCAATAACGTAATATAACCTAACCTAACCCAACCTAACGTCTCGGCGGTAATATTTGACAACATTCCAGGCGAGTTGGCCTCTACGTCTCCATGGGGCCTTCATATACATCAATATCGTAATATAACCTAACCTAACCCAACCAATCATCTCGGCGGTAATATTTGACAACATTCCTTGCGAGTTGACCTCTACGTCTCCGTGGGGCCTTTATATACATCTATAGCGTAATATAACCTAACATATCCCAACCTAACATCTCGGTACTAATATTTCACAACATTCCTGGCGATTTGGCCTCTACGTCTCCGTGGGAATTTTATATACATCAATAACGTAATATAACCTAACCTAACCCAACCAATCATCTCGGCGGTAATATTTGACAACATTCCTCGCGAGTTGGCCTCTACGTCTCCGTGGGACCTTCATATACATCAATAACGTAATATAACCTTACATAACCCAGCCTAACGTTTCGGCGCTATTATTTGACAACATTCCTTGCGAGTTGGCCTCTACGTCGCCGTGGGGCCGTCATATACATCAATAACGTAATATAACATAACCTAACCCAACCTAACATCTCGGCGGTAATATTAGACAACATTCCTGTCGAGTTGGCCTCTACGTCTCCGTGGGGCCTTCATATACATCAAGAACGTAATATAACCTAACCTAACCCAACCTATCATCTCGGCGGTAATATTTGACAACATTCCTGTCTTGTTGGCCTCTATGTTTCCGTGGGACCTTTATATACATCAATAACTTAATATAACCTAACCTAACACAACCTAACCTTTCGGCGGTATTATTTGACAACGTTCCTGGCGAGTTGGCCTCTACGTCTCCGTGGGACTTTTATATACATCAATAGCGTAATATAACCTAACATAACCCAACCTAACATCTCGGTACCAATATTTGACAACATTCCTGGCGAGTTGGCCTCGACGTCTTCGTGGGAATTTTATACACATCAGTAACGTAATATAACCTAACCTAACCCAACCTAACATCTCGGCGGTAATATTTGACAACATTCCAGGCGAGTTGGCCTCTACGTCTCCATGGGGCCTTCATATACATCAATATCGTAATATAACCTAACCTAACCCAACCTATCATCTCGGCGGTAATATTTGACCACATTCCTGGCGATTTGGCCTCTACTTCTCCGTGGGACCTTCATATACATCAATAACGTAATATAACCTTACATAACCCAGCCTAACATATCGGCGCTATTATTTGACAACATTCCTTGCGAGTTGACCTCTACGTCTCCGTGGGGCCTTTATATACATCTATAGCGTAATATAACCTAACATATCCCAACCTAACATCTCGGTACTAATATTTGACAACATTCCTGGCGATTTGGCCTCTACGTCTCCCTGGGAATTTTATATACATCAATAACGTAATATAACCTAACCTAACCCAACCTAACATCTCGGCGGTAATATTTGACAACATTCCTGGCGACTTGGCCTCTACGTCTCCGTGGGGCCGTCATATACATCAATAACGTAATATAACATAACCTAACCCAACCTAACATCTCGACGGTAATATTTGACAACATTCCTGGCGAGTTGGCCTCTACGTCTCCGTGGGACCTTCATATACATCAATAACGTAATATAACCTTACATAACCCGGCCTAACATATCGGCGCTATTATTTGACAACATTCCTGGCGAGTTGGCATCTACGTCTCCGTGGGGCTTTTATATACATCAATAACGTAATATAACGTAACCTAACCCAACATAACGTCTCGGAGGTAATATTTAACCACATTCCTGGCTTGTTGGCCTCTACGTATCCGTGGGACATTTATATACATCAATAACTTAATATAACCTAACCTAACCCAACCTAACCTTTCGGCGGTATTATTTGACAACGTTCCTGGCGAGTTGGCACCTACGTCTCCGTGGGACCTTCATATACATCAATAACGTAATATAACCTAACCTAACCCAACCTAACTTCTCGGCGGTAATATTTGACAACATTCCTGGCGAGTTGGCCTCTACGTCTCCGTGGGACCTTCATATACATCAATAACGTAATATAACCTAACCTAACCCAACCTAACATCTCGGTACTAATATTTGACAACATTCCTGGCGAGTTGGCCTCTACGTCTACGTGGGACCTTCATATACATCAATAACGTAATGTAACATTACATAACCCAGCCTAACCTATCGGGGCTATTATTTGACAACATTCCTTGCGAGTTGACCTCTACGTCTCCGTGGGGCCTTCATATACATCAATAACGTAATATAACCTAACCTAACACAACGTATCATCTCGGCGGTAATATTTGACAACATTCCTGGCGTGTTGGCCTCTACGTCTCCGTGGGGCCTTCATATACATCAATAACGTAATATAACCTAACCTAACCCAACCTAACCTTTCGGCGGTATTATTTGACAACGTTCCTGGCGAGTTGGCCACTACGTCTCCGTGGGACTTTTATATACATCAATAACGTAATATAACCTAACCTAACCCAACCTAACATCTCGGTACTAATATTTGACAACATTCCTGGCGAGTTGGCCTCTACGTCTACGTGGGACCTTCATATACATCAATAACGTAATATAACATTACATAACCCAGCCTAACCTATCGGGGCTATTATTTGACAACATTCCTTGCGAGTTGACCTCTACGTCTCCGTGGGGCCTTCATATACATCAATAACGTAATATAACCTAACCTAACACAACGTATCATCTCGGCGGTAATATTTGACAACATTCCTGGCGAGTTGGCCTCTACGTCTCCGTGGAGCCTTCATATACATCAATAACGTAATATAACCTAACCTAACCCAACCTAACCTTTCGGCGGTATTATTTGACAACGTTCCTGGCGAGTTGGCCTCTACGTCTCCGTGGGACTTTTATATACATCAATAGCGTAATATAACCTAACATAACCCAACCTAACATCTCGGTACCAATATTTGACAACATTCCTGGCGAGTTGGCCTCGACGTCTTCGTGGGAATTTTATACACATCAATAACGTAATATAACCTAACCTAACCCAACCTAACGTCTCGGCGGTAATATTTGACAACATTCCAGGCGAGTTGGCCTCTACGTCTCCATGGGGCCTTCATATACATCAATATCGTAATATAACCTAACCTAAACCAACCTATCATCTCGGCGGTAATATTTGACCACATTCCTGGCGATTTGGCCTCTACGTCTCCGTGGGACCTTCATATACATCAATAACGTAATATAACCTTACATAACCCAGCCTAACATATCGGCGCTATTATTTGACAACATTCCTTGCGAGTTGACCTCTACGTCTCCGTGGGGCCTTTATATACATCTATAGCGTAATATAACCTAACATATCCCAACCTAACATCTCGGTACTAATATTTCACAACATTCCTGGCGATTTGGCCTCTACGTCTCCGTGGGAATTTTATATACATCAATAACGTAATATAACCTAACCTAACCCAACCAATCATCTCGGCGGTAATATTTGACAACATTCCTCGCGAGTTGGCCTCTACGTCTCCGTGGGACCTTCATATACATCAATAACGTAATATAACCTTACATAACACAGCCTAACGTTTCGGCGCTATTATTTGACAACATTCCTTGCGAGTTGGCCTCTACGTCGCCGTGGGGCCGTCATATACATCAATAACGTAATATAACATAACCTAACCCAACCTAACATCTCGGCGGTAATATTAGACAACATTCCTGTCGAGTTGGCCTCTACGTCTCCGTGGGGCCTTCATATACATCAAGAACGTAATATAACCTAACCTAACCCAACCTATCATCTCGGCGGTAATATTTGACAACATTCCTGTCTTGTTGGCCTCTATGTTTCCGTGGGACCTTTATATACATCAATAACTTAATATAACCTAACCTAACACAACCTAACCTTTCGGCGGTATTATTTGACAACGTTCCTGGCGAGTTGGCCTCTACGTCTCCGTGGGACTTTTATATACATCAATAGCGTAATATAACCTAACATAACCCAACCTAACATCTCGGTACCAATATTTGACAACATTCCTGGCGAGTTGGCCTCGACGTCTTCGTGGGAATTTTATACACATCAGTAACGTAATATAACCTAACCTAACCCAACCTAACATCTCGGCGGTAATATTTGACAACATTCCAGGCGAGTTGGCCTCTACGTCTCCATGGGGCCTTCATATACATCAATATCGTAATATAACCTAACCTAACCCAACCTATCATCTCGGCGGTAATATTTGACCACATTCCTGGCGATTTGGCCTCTACTTCTCCGTGGGACCTTCATATACATCAATAACGTAATATAACCTTACATAACCCAGCCTAACATATCGGCGCTATTATTTGACAACATTCCTTGCGAGTTGACCTCTACGTCTCCGTGGGGCCTTTATATACATCTATAGCGTAATATAACCTAACATATCCCAACCTAACATCTCGGTACTAATATTTGACAACATTCCTGGCGATTTGGCCTCTACGTCTCCGTGGGAATTTTATATACATCAATAACGTAATATAACCTAACCTAACCCAACCTAACATCTCGGCGGTAATATTTGACAACATTCCTGGCGACTTGGCCTCTACGTCTCCGTGGGGCCGTCATATACATCAATAACGTAATATAACATAACCTAACCCAACCTAACATCTCGGCGGTAATATTTGACCACATTCCTGGCGATTTGGCCTCTACGTCTCCGTGGGACCTTCATATACATCAATAACGTAATATAACCTTACATAACCCAGCCTAACCTTTCGGCGCTATTATTTGACAACATTCCTTGCGAGTTGGCCTCTACGTCTCCGTGGGGCCGTCATATACATCAATAACGTAATATAACATAACCTAACCCAACCTAACATCTCGACGGTAATATTTGACAACATTCCTGGCGAGTTGGCCTCTACGTCTCCGTGGGACCTTCATATACATCAATAACGTAATATAACCTTACATAACCCGGCCTAACATATCGGCGCTATTATTTGACAACATTCCTTGCGAGTTGACCTCTACGTCTCCGTGGGGCCTTTATATACATCAATAACGTAATATAACCTAACCTAACCCAACCTATCATAACGGCGGTAATATTTGACAACATTCCTGGCGAGTTGGCATCTACGTCTCCGTGGGGCTTTTATATACATCAATAACGTAATATAACGTAACCTAACCCAACATAACGTCTCGGAGGTAATATTTAACCACATTCCTGGCTTGTTGGCCTCTACGTATCCGTGGGACATTTATATACATCAATAACTTAATATAACCTAACCTAACCCAACCTAACCTTTCGGCGGTATTATTTGACAACGTTCCTGGCGAGTTGGCACCTACGTCTCCGTGGGACCTTCATATACATCAATAACGTAATATAACCTAACCTAACCCAACCTAACTTCTCGGCGGTAATATTTGACAACATTCCTGGCGAGTTGGCCTCTACGTCTCCGTGGGACCTTCATATACATCAATAACGTAATATAACCTAACCTAACCCAACCTAACATCTCGGTACTAATATTTGACAACATTCCTGGCGAGTTGGCCTCTACGTCTACGTGGGACCTTCATATACATCAATAACGTAATGTAACATTACATAACCCAGCCTAACCTATCGGGGCTATTATTTGACAACATTCCTTGCGAGTTGACCTCTACGTCTCCGTGGGGCCTTCATATACATCAATAACGTAATATAACCTAACCTAACACAACGTATCATCTCGGCGGTAATATTTGACAACATTCCTGGCGTGTTGGCCTCTACGTCTCCGTGGGGCCTTCATATACATCAATAACGTAATATAACCTAACCTAACCCAACCTAACCTTTCGGCGGTATTATTTGACAACGTTCCTGGCGAGTTGGCCACTACGTCTCCGTGGGACTTTTATATACATCAATAACGTAATATAACCTAACCTAACCCAACCTAACATCTCGGTACTAATATTTGACAACATTCCTGGCGAGTTGGCCTCTACGTCTACGTGGGACCTTCATATACATCAATAACGTAATGTAACATTACATAACCCAGCCTAACCTATCGGGGCTATTATTTGAC
The DNA here is from genome assembly GCA_963969225.1 of Xylocopa violacea. Lineage (NCBI taxonomy): Eukaryota > Metazoa > Arthropoda > Insecta > Hymenoptera > Apidae > Xylocopa > Xylocopa violacea. The sequence continues at coordinate 41,531 of CAXAJV010001065.1, read as the reverse complement.
AACATTCCTTGCGAGTTGACCTCTACGTCTCCGTGGGGCCTTCATATACATCAATAACGTAATATAACCTAACCTAACACAACGTATCATCTCGGCGGTAATATTTGACAACATTCCTGGCGTGTTGGCCTCTACGTCTCCGTGGGGCCTTCATATACATCAATAACGTAATATAACCTAACCTAACCCAACCTAACCTTTCGGCGGTATTATTTGACAACGTTCCTGGCGAGTTGGCCACTACGTCTCCGTGGGACTTTTATATACATCAATAACGTAATATAACCTAACCTAACCCAACCTAACATCTCGGTACTAATATTTGACAACATTCCTGGCGAGTTGGCCTCTACGTCTACGTGGGACCTTCATATACATCAATAACGTAATATAACATTACATAACCCAGCCTAACCTATCGGGGCTATTATTTGACAACATTCCTTGCGAGTTGACCTCTACGTCTCCGTGGGGCCTTCATATACATCAATAACGTAATATAACCTAACCTAACACAACGTATCATCTCGGCGGTAATATTTGACAACATTCCTGGCGAGTTGGCCTCTACGTCTCCGTGGAGCCTTCATATACATCAATAACGTAATATAACCTAACCTAACCCAACCTAACCTTTCGGCGGTATTATTTGACAACGTTCCTGGCGAGTTGGCCTCTACGTCTCCGTGGGACTTTTATATACATCAATAGCGTAATATAACCTAACATAACCCAACCTAACATCTCGGTACCAATATTTGACAACATTCCTGGCGAGTTGGCCTCGACGTCTTCGTGGGAATTTTATACACATCAATAACGTAATATAACCTAACCTAACCCAACCTAACGTCTCGGCGGTAATATTTGACAACATTCCAGGCGAGTTGGCCTCTACGTCTCCATGGGGCCTTCATATACATCAATATCGTAATATAACCTAACCTAAACCAACCTATCATCTCGGCGGTAATATTTGACCACATTCCTGGCGATTTGGCCTCTACGTCTCCGTGGGACCTTCATATACATCAATAACGTAATATAACCTTACATAACCCAGCCTAACATATCGGCGCTATTATTTGACAACATTCCTTGCGAGTTGACCTCTACGTCTCCGTGGGGCCTTTATATACATCTATAGCGTAATATAACCTAACATATCCCAACCTAACATCTCGGTACTAATATTTCACAACATTCCTGGCGATTTGGCCTCTACGTCTCCGTGGGAATTTTATATACATCAATAACGTAATATAACCTAACCTAACCCAACCAATCATCTCGGCGGTAATATTTGACAACATTCCTCGCGAGTTGGCCTCTACGTCTCCGTGGGACCTTCATATACATCAATAACGTAATATAACCTTACATAACACAGCCTAACGTTTCGGCGCTATTATTTGACAACATTCCTTGCGAGTTGGCCTCTACGTCGCCGTGGGGCCGTCATATACATCAATAACGTAATATAACATAACCTAACCCAACCTAACATCTCGGCGGTAATATTAGACAACATTCCTGTCGAGTTGGCCTCTACGTCTCCGTGGGGCCTTCATATACATCAAGAACGTAATATAACCTAACCTAACCCAACCTATCATCTCGGCGGTAATATTTGACAACATTCCTGTCTTGTTGGCCTCTATGTTTCCGTGGGACCTTTATATACATCAATAACTTAATATAACCTAACCTAACACAACCTAACCTTTCGGCGGTATTATTTGACAACGTTCCTGGCGAGTTGGCCTCTACGTCTCCGTGGGACTTTTATATACATCAATAGCGTAATATAACCTAACATAACCCAACCTAACATCTCGGTACCAATATTTGACAACATTCCTGGCGAGTTGGCCTCGACGTCTTCGTGGGAATTTTATACACATCAGTAACGTAATATAACCTAACCTAACCCAACCTAACATCTCGGCGGTAATATTTGACAACATTCCAGGCGAGTTGGCCTCTACGTCTCCATGGGGCCTTCATATACATCAATATCGTAATATAACCTAACCTAACCCAACCTATCATCTCGGCGGTAATATTTGACCACATTCCTGGCGATTTGGCCTCTACTTCTCCGTGGGACCTTCATATACATCAATAACGTAATATAACCTTACATAACCCAGCCTAACATATCGGCGCTATTATTTGACAACATTCCTTGCGAGTTGACCTCTACGTCTCCGTGGGGCCTTTATATACATCTATAGCGTAATATAACCTAACATATCCCAACCTAACATCTCGGTACTAATATTTGACAACATTCCTGGCGATTTGGCCTCTACGTCTCCGTGGGAATTTTATATACATCAATAACGTAATATAACCTAACCTAACCCAACCTAACATCTCGGCGGTAATATTTGACAACATTCCTGGCGACTTGGCCTCTACGTCTCCGTGGGGCCGTCATATACATCAATAACGTAATATAACATAACCTAACCCAACCTAACATCTCGGCGGTAATATTTGACCACATTCCTGGCGATTTGGCCTCTACGTCTCCGTGGGACCTTCATATACATCAATAACGTAATATAACCTTACATAACCCAGCCTAACCTTTCGGCGCTATTATTTGACAACATTCCTTGCGAGTTGGCCTCTACGTCTCCGTGGGGCCGTCATATACATCAATAACGTAATATAACATAACCTAACCCAACCTAACATCTCGACGGTAATATTTGACAACATTCCTGGCGAGTTGGCCTCTACGTCTCCGTGGGACCTTCATATACATCAATAACGTAATATAACCTTACATAACCCGGCCTAACATATCGGCGCTATTATTTGACAACATTCCTTGCGAGTTGACCTCTACGTCTCCGTGGGGCCTTTATATACATCAATAACGTAATATAACCTAACCTAACCCAACCTATCATAACGGCGGTAATATTTGACAACATTCCTGGCGAGTTGGCATCTACGTCTCCGTGGGGCTTTTATATACATCAATAACGTAATATAACGTAACCTAACCCAACATAACGTCTCGGAGGTAATATTTAACCACATTCCTGGCTTGTTGGCCTCTACGTATCCGTGGGACATTTATATACATCAATAACTTAATATAACCTAACCTAACCCAACCTAACCTTTCGGCGGTATTATTTGACAACGTTCCTGGCGAGTTGGCACCTACGTCTCCGTGGGACCTTCATATACATCAATAACGTAATATAACCTAACCTAACCCAACCTAACTTCTCGGCGGTAATATTTGACAACATTCCTTGCGAGTTGACCTCTACGTCTCCGTGGGGCCTTCATATACATCAATAACGTAATATAACCTAACCTAACACAACGTATCATCTCGGCGGTAATATTTGACAACATTCCTGGCGTGTTGGCCTCTACGTCTCCGTGGGGCCTTCATATACATCAATAACGTAATATAACCTAACCTAACCCAACCTAACCTTTCGGCGGTATTATTTGACAACGTTCCTGGCGAGTTGGCCACTACGTCTCCGTGGGACTTTTATATACATCAATAACGTAATATAACCTAACCTAACCCAACCTAACATCTCGGTACTAATATTTGACAACATTCCTGGCGAGTTGGCCTCTACGTCTACGTGGGACCTTCATATACATCAATAACGTAATATAACATTACATAACCCAGCCTAACCTATCGGGGCTATTATTTGACAACATTCCTTGCGAGTTGACCTCTACGTCTCCGTGGGGCCTTCATATACATCAATAACGTAATATAACCTAACCTAACACAACGTATCATCTCGGCGGTAATATTTGACAACATTCCTGGCGAGTTGGCCTCTACGTCTACGTGGAGCCTTCATATACATCAATAACGTAATATAACCTAACCTAACCCAACCTAACCTTTCGGCGGTATTATTTGACAACGTTCCTGGCGAGTTGGCCTCTACGTCTCCGTGGGACTTTTATATACATCAATAGCGTAATATAACCTAACATAACCCAACCTAACATCTCGGTACCAATATTTGACAACATTCCTGGCGAGTTGGCCTCGACGTCTTCGTGGGAATTTTATACACATCAATAACGTAATATAACCTAACCTAACCCAACCTAACGTCTCGGCGGTAATATTTGACAACATTCCAGGCGAGTTGGCCTCTACGTCTCCATGGGGCCTTCATATACATCAATATCGTAATATAACCTAACCTAAACCAACCTATCATCTCGGCGGTAATATTTGACCACATTCCTGGCGATTTGGCCTCTACGTCTCCGTGGGACCTTCATATACATCAATAACGTAATATAACCTTACATAACCCAGCCTAACATATCGGCGCTATTATTTGACAACATTCCTTGCGAGTTGACCTCTACGTCTCCGTGGGGCCTTTATATACATCTATAGCGTAATATAACCTAACATATCCCAACCTAACATCTCGGTACTAATATTTCACAACATTCCTGGCGATTTGGCCTCTACGTCTCCGTGGGAATTTTATATACATCAATAACGTAATATAACCTAACCTAACCCAACCAATCATCTCGGCGGTAATATTTGACAACATTCCTTGCGAGTTGACCTCTACGTCTCCGTGGGGCCTTTATATACATCTATAGCGTAATATAACCTAACATATCCCAACCTAACATCTCGGTACTAATATTTCACAACATTCCTGGCGATTTGGCCTCTACGTCTCCGTGGGAATTTTATATACATCAATAACGTAATATAACCTAACCTAACCCAACCAATCATCTCGGCGGTAATATTTGACAACATTCCTCGCGAGTTGGCCTCTACGTCTCCGTGGGACCTTCATATACATCAATAACGTAATATAACCTTACATAACCCAGCCTAACGTTTCGGCGCTATTATTTGACAACATTCCTTGCGAGTTGGCCTCTACGTCGCCGTGGGGCCGTCATATACATCAATAACGTAATATAACATAACCTAACCCAACCTAACATCTCGGCGGTAATATTAGACAACATTCCTGTCGAGTTGGCCTCTACGTCTCCGTGGGACTTTTATATACATCTATAGCGTAATATAACCTAACATAACCCAACCTAACATCTCGGTACTAATATTTGACAACATTCCAGGCGAGTTGGCCTCTACGTCTCCGTGGGAATTTTATATACATCAATAACGTAATATAACCTAACCTAACCCAACCTAACATCTCGGTACCAATATTTGACAACATTCCTGGCGAGTTGGCCTCGACGTCTTCGTGGGAATTTTATACACATCAATAACGTAATATAACCTAACCTAACCCAACCTAACATCTCGGCGGTAATATTTGACAACATTCCAGGCGAGTTGGCCTCTACGTCTCCATGGGGCCTTCATATACATCAATATCGTAATATAACCTAACCTAACCCAACCTATCATCTCGGCGGTAATATTTGACAACATTCCAGGCGAGTTGGCCTCTACGTCTCCATGGGGCCTTCATACACATCAATATCGTAATATAACCTAACCTAACCCAACCTATCATCTCGGCGGTAATATTTGACCACATTCCTGGCGATTTGGCCTCTACGTCTCCGTGGGACCTTCATATACATCAATAACGTAATATAACCTTACATAACCCAACCTAACATCTCGGTACTAATATTTGACAACGTTCCTGGCGAGTTGGCCACAACGTCTCCGTGGGACTTTTATATACATCAATAACGTAATATAACGTAACCTAACCCAACCTAACATCTCGGCGGTACTATTTGACAACATTCCTGGCGAGTTGGCCTCTACGTCTCCGTGGGGCCTTCATATACATCAATATCGTAATATAACCTAACCTAACCCAACCTATCATCTCGGCGGTAATATTTGACAACATTCCTGGCGAGTTGGCCTCCACGTCTCCGTGGGACCTTCATATACATCAATAACGTAATATAACCTTACATAACCCAGCCTAACCAATCGGCGCTATTATTTGACAACATTCCTGGCGAGTTGGCCTCTACGTCTCCGTGGGACCTTCATATACATCAATAACGTAATATAACCTAACCTAACCCAACCTAACATCTCGGTACTAATATTTGACAACATTCCTGGCGAGTTGGCCTCTACGTCTACGTGGGACCTTCATATACATCAATAACGTAATGTAACATTACATAACCCAGCCTAACCTATCGGGGCTATTATTTGACAACATTCCTTGCGAGTTGACCTCTACGTCTCCGTGGGGCCTTCATATACATCAATAACGTAATATAACCTAACCTAACACAACGTATCATCTCGGCGGTAATATTTGACAACATTCCTGGCGTGTTGGCCTCTACGTCTCCGTGGGGCCTTCATATACATCAATAACGTAATATAACCTAACCTAACCCAACCTAACCTTTCGGCGGTATTATTTGACAACGTTCCTGGCGAGTTGGCCACTACGTCTCCGTGGGACTTTTATATACATCAATAACGTAATATAACCTAACCTAACCCAACCTAACATCTCGGTACTAATATTTGACAACATTCCTGGCGAGTTGGCCTCTACGTCTACGTGGGACCTTCATATACATCAATAACGTAATATAACATTACATAACCCAGCCTAACCTATCGGGGCTATTATTTGACAACATTCCTTGCGAGTTGACCTCTACGTCTCCGTGGGGCCTTCATATACATCAATAACGTAATATAACCTAACCTAACACAACGTATCATCTCGGCGGTAATATTTGACAACATTCCTGGCGAGTTGGCCTCTACGTCTCCGTGGAGCCTTCATATACATCAATAACGTAATATAACCTAACCTAACCCAACCTAACCTTTCGGCGGTATTATTTGACAACGTTCCTGGCGAGTTGGCCTCTACGTCTCCGTGGGACTTTTATATACATCAATAGCGTAATATAACCTAACATAACCCAACCTAACATCTCGGTACCAATATTTGACAACATTCCTGGCGAGTTGGCCTCGACGTCTTCGTGGGAATTTTATACACATCAATAACGTAATATAACCTAACCTAACCCAACCTAACGTCTCGGCGGTAATATTTGACAACATTCCAGGCGAGTTGGCCTCTACGTCTCCATGGGGCCTTCATATACATCAATATCGTAATATAACCTAACCTAAACCAACCTATCATCTCGGCGGTAATATTTGACCACATTCCTGGCGATTTGGCCTCTACGTCTCCGTGGGACCTTCATATACATCAATAACGTAATATAACCTTACATAACCCAGCCTAACATATCGGCGCTATTATTTGACAACATTCCTTGCGAGTTGACCTCTACGTCTCCGTGGGGCCTTTATATACATCTATAGCGTAATATAACCTAACATATCCCAACCTAACGTCTCGGTACTAATATTTCACAACATTCCTGGCGATTTGGCCTCTACGTCTCCGTGGGAATTTTATATACATCAATAACGTAATATAACCTAACCTAACCCAACCAATCATCTCGGCGGTAATATTTGACAACATTCCTTGCGAGTTGACCTCTACGTCTCCGTGGGGCCTTTATATACATCTATAGCGTAATATAACCTAACATATCCCAACCTAACATCTCGGTACTAATATTTCACAACATTCCTGGCGATTTGGCCTCTACGTCTCCGTGGGAATTTTATATACATCAATAACGTAATATAACCTAACCTAACCCAACCAATCATCTCGGCGGTAATATTTGACAACATTCCTCGCGAGTTGGCCTCTACGTCTCCGTGGGACCTTCATATACATCAATAACGTAATATAACCTTACATAACCCAGCCTAACGTTTCGGCGCTATTATTTGACAACATTCCTTGCGAGTTGGCCTCTACGTCGCCGTGGGGCCGTCATATACATCAATAACGTAATATAACATAACCTAACCCAACCTAACATCTCGGCGGTAATATTAGACAACATTCCTGTCGAGTTGGCCTCTACGTCTCCGTGGGACTTTTATATACATCTATAGCGTAATATAACCTAACATAACCCAACCTAACATCTCGGTACTAATATTTGACAACATTCCAGGCGAGTTGGCCTCTACGTCTCCGTGGGAATTTTATATACATCAATAACGTAATATAACCTAACCTAACCCAACCTAACATCTCGGTACCAATATTTGACAACATTCCTGGCGAGTTGGCCTCGACGTCTTCGTGGGAATTTTATACACATCAATAACGTAATATAACCTAACCTAACCCAACCTAACATCTCGGCGGTAATATTTGACAACATTCCAGGCGAGTTGGCCTCTACGTCTCCATGGGGCCTTCATATACATCAATATCGTAATATAACCTAACCTAACCCAACCTATCATCTCGGCGGTAATATTTGACAACATTCCAGGCGAGTTGGCCTCTACGTCTCCATGGGGCCTTCATACACATCAATATCGTAATATAACCTAACCTAACCCAACCTATCATCTCGGCGGTAATATTTGACCACATTCCTGGCGATTTGGCCTCTACGTCTCCGTGGGACCTTCATATACATCAATAACGTAATATAACCTTACATAACCCAACCTAACATCTCGGTACTAATATTTGACAACGTTCCTGGCGAGTTGGCCACAACGTCTCCGTGGGACTTTTATATACATCAATAACGTAATATAACGTAACCTAACCCAACCTAACATCTCGGCGGTACTATTTGACAACATTCCTGGCGAGTTGGCCTCTACGTCTCCGTGGGGCCTTCATATACATCAATATCGTAATATAACCTAACCTAACCCAACCTATCATCTCGGCGGTAATATTTGACAACATTCCTGGCGAGTTGGCCTCCACGTCTCCGTGGGACCTTCATATACATCAATAACGTAATATAACCTTACATAACCCAGCCTAACCAATCGGCGCTATTATTTGACAACATTCCTTGCGAGTTGGCTTCTACGTCTCCTTGGGGCCGTCATATACATCAATAACGTAATATAACATAACCTAACCCAACCTAAAATCTCGGCGGAAATATTTGACAACATTCCTGTCGAGTTGGCCCCTACGTCTCCGTGGGACTTTTATATACATCAATAACGTAATTTAACGTATCCTAACCCAACCTAACATCTCGGCACTAATATTTGACAACATTCCTGGCGAGTTGGCCTCGACGTCTTCGTGGGAATTTTATACACATCAATAACGTAATATAACCTAACCTAACCCAACCTAACATCTCGGCGGTTATATTTGACAACATTCCAGGCGAGTTGGCCTCTACGTCTCCGTGGGGCCTTCATATACATCAGTATCGTAATATAACCTAACATAACCCAACCTAACATCTCGGTACTAATATTTGACAACATTCCTGGCGATTTGGCCTCTACGTCTCCGTGGGAATTTTATATACATCAATAACGTAATATAACCTAACCTAACCCAACCAATCATCTCGGCGGTAATATTTGAAAACATTCCTCGCGAGTTGGCCTCTACGTCTCCGTGGGACCTTCATATACATCAATAACGTAATATAACCTTACATAACCCAGCCTAACGTTTCGGCGCTATTATTTGACAACATTCCTTGCGAGTTGGCCTCTACGTCGCCGTGGGGCCGTCATATACATCAATAACGTAATATAACATAACCTAACCCAACCTAACATCTCGGCGGTAATATTTGACAACATTCCTTGCAAGTTGGCTTCTACGTCTCCTTGGGGCCGTCATATACATCAATAACGTAATATAACATAACCTAACCCAACCTAAAATCTCGGCGGAAATATTTGACAACATTCCTGTCGAGTTGGCCCCTACGTCTCCGTGGGACTTTTATATACATCAATAACGTAATTTAACGTATCCTAACCCAACCTAACATCTCGGCACTAATATTTGACAACATTCCTGGCGAGTTGGCCTCGACGTCTTCGTGGGAATCTTATACACATCAATAACGTAATATAACCTAACCTAACCCAACCTAACATCTCGGCGGTAATATTTGACAACATTCCAGGCGAGTTGGCCTCTACGTCTCCGTGGGGCCTTCATATACATCAGTATCGTAATATAACCTAACATAACCCAACCTAACATCTCGGTACTAATATTTGACAACATTCCTGGCGAGTTGGCCTCTACGTCTCCGTGGGACCTTCATATACATCAATAACGTAATATAACCTTACATAGCCCAGCCTAACCTTTCGGCGCTATTATTTGACAACATTCCTAGCGAGTTGGCCTCTACGTCTCCGTGGGGCCGTCATATACATCAATAACGTAATATAACAGAACCTAACCCAACCTAACATTTCGGCGGTAATATTTGACAACATTCCTGGCGAGTTGGACTCTACGTCTCCGTGGGACTTTTATATACATCAATAACGTAATTTAACCTAAAATAACCCAACGTAACATCTCGGCTGTAATGTTTGACAACATTCCTGGCTTGTTGGCCTCTATGTTTCCGTGGGGCCTTTATATACATCAATAACGTAATATAACCTAACCTAACCCAACCTAACATCTCGCCGGTAATATTTGACAACATTCCTGGCGTGTTGGACTCTACTTCTCCGTGGGACTTTTATATACATCAATAGCGTAATATAACCTAACCTAACCCAACCTAACAACTCGGTGCTAATATTTGACAACATTCCTAGCGAGTTGGCCTCGACGTCTCCGTGGGGCCGTCATATACATCAATAACGTAATATAACAGAACCTAACCCAACCTAACATTTCGGCGGTAATATTTGACAACATTCCTGGCGAGTTGGACTCTACGTCTCCGTGGGACTTTTATATACATCAATAACGTAATTTAACCTAAAATAACCCAACGTAACATCTCGGCTGTAATGTTTGACAACATTCCTGGCTTGTTGGCCTCTATGTTTCCGTGGGGCCTTTATATACATCAATAACGTAATATAACCTAACCTAACCCAACCTAACATCTCGCCGGTAATATTTGACAACATTCCTGGCGTGTTGGACTCTACTTCTCCGTGGGACTTTTATATACATCAATAGCGTAATATAACCTAACCTAACCCAACCTAACAACTCGGTGCTAATATTTGACAACATTCCTAGCGAGTTGGCCTCGACGTCTTCGTGGGAATTTTATATACATCAATAACGTAATATAACCTAACCTAACCCAACCTAACATCTCGGCGGTAATATTTGACAACATTCCTGGCGAGTTGGCCTCTACGTCTCCGTGGGGCCTTCATATACATCAATATCGTAATATAACCTAACCTAACCCAACCTATCATCTCGGCGGTAATATTTGACAACATTCCTGGCGAGTTGGCCTCTACGATTCCGTGGGACCTTCACATATATCAATAACGTAATATAACCTAAACTAACCCAACCTAACTTTTCTGCGCTATTATTTGACAACATTCCTGGCGGGTTGGCTTCTACGTCTCCGTGGGGCCTTTATATACATCAATATCGTAATATAACCTAACCTAACCCAATCTCACATCACGGCGGTAATATTTGACGACATTCCTGGCTTATTGACCTCATGGTTTCCGTGGGACTTTTATATACGTCAATAGCGTAATATAACCTAACCTAACCCAACCTAACATCTCGGCGGTAATATTTGACAACATTCCAGGCGAGTTGGCCTCTACGTCTCCGTGGGACCTTCATATACATCAATAACGTAATATAACCTAACCTAACCCAACCTAACATCTCGGTACTAATATTTGACAACATTCCTGGCGAGTTGGCCTCTACGTCTACGTGGGACCTTCATATACATCAATAACGTAATATAACATTACATAACCCAACCTAACCTATCGGGGCTATTATTTGACAACATTCCTTGCGAGTTGACCTCTACGTCTCCGTGGGGCCTTCATATACATCAATAACGTAATATAACCTAACCTAACACAACGTATCATCTCGGCGGTAATATTTGACAACATTCCTGGCGAGTTGGCCTCTACGTCTCCGTGGGGCCTTCATATACATCAATAACGTAATATAACCTAACCTAACCCAACCTAACCTTTCGGCGGTAATATTTGACGACGTTCCTGGCTAGTTGGCCTCTACGTCTCCGTGGGACTTTTATATACATCAATAACGCAATATAACCTAACCTAACCCAACCTAACTCTCGGCGGTAATATTTGACAACATTCCTGGCGAGTTGGCCTCTACGTCTCCGTGGGACTTTTATATACATCAATAGCGTAATATAACCTAACATAACCCAACCTAACATCTCGGTACCAATATTTGACAACATTCCTGGCGAGTTGGCCTCGACGTCTTCGTGGGAATTTTATACACATCAATAACGTAATATAACCTAACCTAACCCAACCTAACCTTTCGGCGGTATTATTTGACAACGTTCCTGGCGAGTTGGCCTCTACGACTCCGTGGGACTTTTATATACATCAATAACGTAATATAACGTAACCTAACCCAACCAATCATATCGGCGGTAATAGTTGACTACATTCTTGGCGAGTTGGCCTCTACGTCTCCGTGGGACTTTTACATACATCAATAACGTAATTTAACCTAACCTAATCCAACCCAACCTCTCGGCACTAATATTTGACAACATTCCTGGCGAGTTGGCTTCTACGTCTCCGTGGGGCCTTCATATACATCAATATCGTAATATAACCTAACCTAACCCAACCTATCATCTCGGCGGTAATATTTGACAACATTCCTGGCGAGTTGGCCTCTACGTCTCCGTGGGACCTTCACATATATCAATAACGTAATATAAACTAAACTAACCCAACCTAACCTTTCTGCGCTATTATTTGACAACATTCCTGGCGGGTTGGCTTCTACGTCTCCGTGGGGCCTTTATATACATCAATATCGTAATATAACCTAACCTAACCCAATCTCACATCACGGCGGTAATATTTGACGACATTCCTGGCTTATTGACCTCATGGTTTCCGTGGGACTTTTATATACGTCAATAGCGTAATATAACCTAACCTAACCCAACCTAACATCTCGGCGGTAATATTTGACAACATTCCAGGCGAGTTGGCCTCTACGTCTCCGTGGGACCTTCATATACACCAATAACGTAATATAACCTAACCTAACCCAACCTAACATCTCGGTACTAATATTTGACAACATTCCTGGCGAGTTGGCCTCTACGTCTACGTGGGACCTTCATATACATCAATAACGTAATATAACATTACATAACCCAACCTAACCTATCGGGGCTATTATTTGACAACATTCCTTGCGAGTTGACCTCTACGTCTCCGTGGGGCCTTCATATACATCAATAACGTAATATAACCTAACCTAACACAACGTATCATCTCGGCGGTAATATTTGACAACATTCCTGGCGAGTTGGCCTCCACGTCTCCGTGGGGCCTTCATATACATCAATAACGTAATATAACCTAACCTAACCCAACCTAACCTTTCGGCGGTAATATTTGACGACGTTCCTGGCTAGTTGGCCTCTACGTCTCCGTGGGACCTTTATATACATCAATAACGCAATATAACCTAACCTAACCCAACCTAACTCTCGGCGGTAATATTTGACAACATTCCTGGCGAGTTGGCCTCTACGTCTCCTTGGGGCCTTCATATACATCAAGAACGTAATATAACCTAACCTAACCCAACCTATCATCTCGGCGGTAATATTTGACAACATTCCTGGCGAGTTGGCCTCTACGTCTCCGTGCGAATTTTATATACATCAATAACGTAATATAACCTAACCTAACCCAACCTAACATCTCGGCGGTAATATTTGACAACATTCCTGGCGAGTTTGCCTCTACGTCTCCGTGAGAATTTTATATACATCAATAACGTAATATAACCTAACCTAACCCAACCTAACATCTCGGAGGTAATATTTGACAACATTCCTGGCGAGTTGGCCTCTACGTCTCCGTGGGGCCTTCATATACATCAATAACGTAATATAACCTAACCTAACCCAACCTATCATCTCGGCGGTAATATTTGACAACATTCCTGTCGAGTTGGCCTCTACGTCTCCGTGGGACCTTCATATACATCAATAACGTAATATAATCTTACATAACCCAGCCTAACATATCGGCGCTATTATTTGACAACATTCCTTGCGAGTTGACCTCTACGTCTCCGTGGGGCCTTTATATACATCAACAACGTAATATAACCTAACCTAACCCAACCCAACCTCTCGGCACTAATATTTGACAACATTCCTGGCGAGTTGGCCTCTACGTCTCCGTGGGGCCTTCATATACATCAATAACGTAATATAACCTAACCTAACCCAACCTATCATCTCGGCGGTAATATTTGACAACATTCCTGGCGAGTTGGCCTCTACGTCTACGTGGGACCTTCATATACATCAAAAACGTAATATAACATTACATAACCCAGCCTAACCTATCGGGGCTATTATTTGACAACATTCCTTGCGAGTTGACCTCTACGTCTCCGCGGGGCCTTCATATACATCAATAACGTCATATAACCTAACCTAACACAACGTATCATCTCGGCGGTAATATTTGACAACATTCCTGGCGAGTTGGCCTCTACGTCTCCGTGGGGCCTTCATATACATCAATAACGTAATATAACCTAACCTAACCCAACCTAACCTTTCGGCGGTAATATTTGACGACGTTCCTGGCTAGTTGGCCTCTACGTCTCCGTGGGACTTTTATATACATCAATAACGCAATATAACCTAACCTAACCCAACCTAACTCTCGGCGGTAATATTTGACAACATTCCTGGCGAGTTGGCCTCTACGTCTCCTTGGGGCCTTCATATACATCAAGAACGTAATATAACCTAACCTAACCCAACCTATCATCTCGGCGGTAATATTTGACAACATTCCTGGCTTGTTGGCCTCTATGTTTCCGTGGGACCTTTATATACATCAATAACTTAATATAACCTAACCTAACACAACCTAACCTTTCGGCGGTATTATTTGACAACGTTCTTGGCGAGTTGGCCTCTACGTCTCCGTGGGACTTTTATATACATCAATAGCGTAATATAACCTAACATAACCCAACCTAACATCTCGGTACCAATGTTTGACAACATTCCTGGCGAGTTGGCCTCGACGTCTTCGTGGGAATTTTATACACATCAATAACGTAATATAACCTAACCTAACCCAACCTAATATCTCGGCGGTAATATTTGACAACATTCCAGGCGAGTTGGCCTCTACGTCTCCGTGGGACCTTCACATATATCAATAACGTAATATAACCTAAACTAACCCAACCTAACCTTGCTGCGCTATTATTTGACAACATTGCTGGCGGGTTGGCTTCTACGTCTCCGTGGGGCCTTTATATACATCAATATCGTAATATAACCTAACCTAACCCAACCTAACAACTCGGTGCTAATATTTGACAACATTCCTAGCGAGTTGGCCTCGACGTCTCCGTGGGGCCGTCATATACATCAATAACGTAATATAACAGAACCTAACCCAACCTAACATTTCGGCGGTAATATTTGACAACATTCCTGGCGAGTTGGACTCTACGTCTCCGTGGGACTTTTATATACATCAATAACGTAATTTAACCTAAAATAACCCAACGTAACATCTCGGCTGTAATGTTTGACAACATTCCTGGCTTGTTGGCCTCTATGTTTCCGTGGGGCCTTTATATACATCAATAACGTAATATAACCTAACCTAACCCAACCTAACATCTCGCCGGTAATATTTGACAACATTCCTGGCGTGTTGGACTCTACTTCTCCGTGGGACTTTTATATACATCAATAGCGTAATATAACCTAACCTAACCCAACCTAACAACTCGGTGCTAATATTTGACAACATTCCTAGCGAGTTGGCCTCGACGTCTTCGTGGGAATTTTATATACATCAATAACGTAATATAACCTAACCTAACCCAACCTAACATCTCGGCGGTAATATTTGACAACATTCCTGGCGAGTTGGCCTCTACGTCTCCGTGGGGCCTTCATATACATCAATATCGTAATATAACCTAACCTAACCCAACCTATCATCTCGGCGGTAATATTTGACAACATTCCTGGCGAGTTGGCCTCTACGATTCCGTGGGACCTTCACATATATCAATAACGTAATATAACCTAAACTAACCCAACCTAACTTTTCTGCGCTATTATTTGACAACATTCCTGGCGGGTTGGCTTCTACGTCTCCGTGGGGCCTTTATATACATCAATATCGTAATATAACCTAACCTAACCCAATCTCACATCACGGCGGTAATATTTGACGACATTCCTGGCTTATTGACCTCATGGTTTCCGTGGGACTTTTATATACGTCAATAGCGTAATATAACCTAACCTAACCCAACCTAACATCTCGGCGGTAATATTTGACAACATTCCAGGCGAGTTGGCCTCTACGTCTCCGTGGGACCTTCATATACATCAATAACGTAATATAACCTAACCTAACCCAACCTAACATCTCGGTACTAATATTTGACAACATTCCTGGCGAGTTGGCCTCTACGTCTACGTGGGACCTTCATATACATCAATAACGTAATATAACATTACATAACCCAACCTAACCTATCGGGGCTATTATTTGACAACATTCCTTGCGAGTTGACCTCTACGTCTCCGTGGGGCCTTCATATACATCAATAACGTAATATAACCTAACCTAACACAACGTATCATCTCGGCGGTAATATTTGACAACATTCCTGGCGAGTTGGCCTCTACGTCTCCGTGGGGCCTTCATATACATCAATAACGTAATATAACCTAACCTAACCCAACCTAACCTTTCGGCGGTAATATTTGACGACGTTCCTGGCTAGTTGGCCTCTACGTCTCCGTGGGACTTTTATATACATCAATAACGCAATATAACCTAACCTAACCCAACCTAACTCTCGGCGGTAATATTTGACAACATTCCTGGCGAGTTGGCCTCTACGTCTCCGTGGGACTTTTATATACATCAATAGCGTAATATAACCTAACATAACCCAACCTAACATCTCGGTACCAATATTTGACAACATTCCTGGCGAGTTGGCCTCGACGTCTTCGTGGGAATTTTATACACATCAATAACGTAATATAACCTAACCTAACCCAACCTAACACCTCGGCGGTAATATTTGACAACATTCCTGGCGAGTTGGCCTCTACGTCTCCGTGGGGCCTTCATATACATCAATAACGTAATATAACCTAACCTAACCCAACCTATCATCTCGGCGGTAATATTTGACAACATTCCTGGCGAGTTGGCCTCTACGTCTCCGTGGGGCCTTCATATACATCAATAACGTAATATAACCTAACCTAACCCAACCTAACCTTTCGGCGGTATTATTTGACAACGTTCCTGGCGAGTTGGCCTCTACGACTCCGTGGGACTTTTATATACATCAATAACGTAATATAACGTAACCTAACCCAACCTATCATATCGGCGGTAATAGTTGACTACATTCTTGGCGAGTTGGCCTCTACGTCTCCGTGGGACTTTTACATACATCAATAACGTAATTTAACCTAACCTAATCCAACCCAACCTCTCGGCACTAATATTTGACAACATTCCTGGCGAGTTGGCTTCTACGTCTCCGTGGGGCCTTCATATACATCAATATCGTAATATAACCTAACCTAACCCAACCTATCATCTCGGCGGTAATATTTGACAACATTCCTGGCGAGTTGGCCTCTACGTCTCCGTGGGACCTTCACATATATCAATAACGTAATATAAACTAAACTAACCCAACCTAACCTTTCTGCGCTATTATTTGACAACATTCCTGGCGGGTTGGCTTCTACGTCTCCGTGGGGCCTTTATATACATCAATATCGTAATATAACCTAACCTAACCCAATCTCACATCACGGCGGTAATATTTGACGACATTCCTGGCTTATTGACCTCATGGTTTCCGTGGGACTTTTATATACGTCAATAGCGTAATATAACCTAACCTAACCCAACCTAACATCTCGGCGGTAATATTTGACAACATTCCAGGCGAGTTGGCCTCTACGTCTCCGTGGGACCTTCATATACACCAATAACGTAATATAACCTAACCTAACCCAACCTAACATCTCGGTACTAATATTTGACAACATTCCTGGCGAGTTGGCCTCTACGTCTACGTGGGACCTTCATATACATCAATAACGTAATATAACATTACATAACCCAACCTAACCTATCGGGGCTATTATTTGACAACATTCCTTGCGAGTTGACCTCTACGTCTCCGTGGGGCCTTCATATACATCAATAACGTAATATAACCTAACCTAACCCAACCTATCATCTCGGCGGTAATATTTGACAACATTCCTGGCGAGTTGGCCTCTACGTCTCCGTGCGAATTTTATATACATCAATAACGTAATATAACCTAACCTAACCCAACCTAACATCTCGGCGGTAATATTTGACAACATTCCTGGCGAGTTTGCCTCTACGTCTCCGTGAGAATTTTATATACATCAATAACGTAATATAACCTAACCTAACCCAACCTAACATCTCGGAGGTAATATTTGACAACATTCCTGGCGAGTTGGCCTCTACGTCTCCGTGGGGCCTTCATATACATCAATAACGTAATATAACCTAACCTAACCCAACCTATCATCTCGGCGGTAATATTTGACAACATTCCTGTCGAGTTGGCCTCTACGTCTCCGTGGGACCTTCATATACATCAATAACGTAATATAATCTTACATAACCCAGCCTAACATATCGGCGCTATTATTTGACAACATTCCTTGCGAGTTGACCTCTACGTCTCCGTGGGGCCTTTATATACATCAACAACGTAATATAACCTAACCTAACCCAACCCAACCTCTCGGCACTAATATTTGACAACATTCCTGGCGAGTTGGCCTCTACGTCTCCGTGGGGCCTTCATATACATCAATAACGTAATATAACCTAACCTAACCCAACCTATCATCTCGGCGGTAATATTTGACAACATTCCTGGCGAGTTGGCCTCTACGTCTACGTGGGACCTTCATATACATCAAAAACGTAATATAACATTACATAACCCAGCCTAACCTATCGGGGCTATTATTTGACAACATTCCTTGCGAGTTGACCTCTACGTCTCCGCGGGGCCTTCATATACATCAATAACGTCATATAACCTAACCTAACACAACGTATCATCTCGGCGGTAATATTTGACAACATTCCTGGCGAGTTGGCCTCTACGTCTCCGTGGGGCCTTCATATACATCAATAACGTAATATAACCTAACCTAACCCAACCTAACCTTTCGGCGGTAATATTTGACGACGTTCCTGGCTAGTTGGCCTCTACGTCTCCGTGGGACTTTTATATACATCAATAACGCAATATAACCTAACCTAACCCAACCTAACTCTCGGCGGTAATATTTGACAACATTCCTGGCGAGTTGGCCTCTACGTCTCCTTGGGGCCTTCATATACATCAAGAACGTAATATAACCTAACCTAACCCAACCTATCATCTCGGCGGTAATATTTGACAACATTCCTGGCTTGTTGGCCTCTATGTTTCCGTGGGACCTTTATATACATCAATAACTTAATATAACCTAACCTAACACAACCTAACCTTTCGGCGGTATTATTTGACAACGTTCTTGGCGAGTTGGCCTCTACGTCTCCGTGGGACTTTTATATACATCAATAGCGTAATATAACCTAACATAACCCAACCTAACATCTCGGTACCAATGTTTGACAACATTCCTGGCGAGTTGGCCTCGACGTCTTCGTGGGAATTTTATACACATCAATAACGTAATATAACCTAACCTAACCCAACCTAATATCTCGGCGGTAATATTTGACAACATTCCAGGCGAGTTGGCCTCTACGTCTCCGTGGGACCTTCACATATATCAATAACGTAATATAACCTAAACTAACCCAACCTAACCTTGCTGCGCTATTATTTGACAACATTGCTGGCGGGTTGGCTTCTACGTCTCCGTGGGGCCTTTATATACATCAATATCGTAATATAACCTAACCTAACGCAATCTCACATCACGGCGGTAATATTTGACGACATTCCTGGCTTATTGACCTCATGGTTTCCGTGGGACTTTTATATACGTCAATAGCGTAATATAACCTAACCTAACCCAACCTAACATCTCGGCGGTAATATTTGACAACATTCCAGGCGAGTTGGCCTCTACGTCTCCGTGGGGCCTTCATATAAATCAATATCGTAATATAACCTAACCTAACCCAACCTATCATCTCGGCGGTAATATTTGACAACATTCCTGGCGAGTTGGCCTCTACGTCTCCGTGGGACCTTCATATACATCAATAACGTAATATAACCTTACATAACCCAGCCTAACCTTTCGGCGCTATTATTTGACAACATTCCTTGCGAGTTGGCCTCTACTTCTCCGTGGGGCCGTCATATACATCAATAACGTAATATAACATAACCTAACCCAACCTAACATCTCGGCGGTAATATTTGACAACATTCCTGGCGAGTTGGCCTCTACGTCTCCGTGGGACTTTTATATACATCAATAGCGTAATATAACCTAACATAACCCAACCTAACATCTCGGTACCAATATTTGACAACATTCCAGGCGAGTTGGCCTCTACGTCTCCGTGGGGCCTTCATATACATCAATATCGTAATATAACCTAACCTAACACAACGTATCATCTCGGCGGTAATATTTGACAACATTCCTGGCGAGTTGGCCTCTACGTCTCCGTGGGGCCTTCATATACATCAATAACGTAATATAACCTAACCTAACCCAACCTAACCTTTCGGCGGTATTATTTGACAACGTTCCTGGCGAGTTGGCACATACGTCTCCGTGGGACCTTCTTATACATCAATAACGTAATATAACCTAACCTATCCCAACCTAACTTCTCGGCGGTAATATTTGACAACATTCCTTGCGAGTTGGCCTCTACGTCTCCGTGGGGCCGTCATATACATCAATAACGTAATATAACATAACCTAACCCAACCTAACATCTCGGTACTAATATTTGACAACATTCCTGGCGAGTTGGCCTCTACGTCTACGTGGGACCTTCATATACATCAATAACGTAATATAACATTACATAACCCAGCCTAACCTATCGGGGCTATTATTTGACAACATTCCTTGCGAGTTGACCTCTACGTCTCCGTCGGGCCTTCATATACATCAATAACGTAATATAACCTAACCTAACACAACGTATCATCTCGGCGGTAATATTTGACAACATTCCTGGCGTGTTGGCCTCTACGTCTCCGTGGGGCCTTCATATACATCAATAACGTAATATAACCTAACCTAACCCAAGCTAACATCTCGACATTAATATTTGACAACATTCGTGTCGAGTTGGCCTCCACTTCACCGTGGGACCTTCATATACACCAATAACGTAATATGACGTAACCTAACCCAACCTATCATAACGGCGGTAATATTTGACCACATTCCTGGCTAGTTGGCCTCTACGTCTCCGTGGGACTTTTATATGCATCAATTACGTAATTTAACCTAACCTAAACCAACGTAACATCTCGGCGGTAATATTTGACAACATTCCTGGCTTGTTGGCCTCTATGTTTCCGTGGGACCTTTATATACGTCAATAACGTCATATAGGCTAACCTATCCCAACCTATCATATCGGCGGTAATAATTGACAACATTCCTGGCGAGTTGGCCTCTACGCCTCCGTGGGGCCTTCATATACATCAATAACGTAATATAACCTAACCTAACCCAACCTAACCTTTCGGCGGTATTATTTGACAACGTTCCTGGCGAGTTGGCCTCTACGTTTCCGTGGGACTTTTATATACATCAATAACGTAATATAACGTAACCTAACCCAACCTATCATATCGGCGGTAATAGTTGACCACATTCTTGGCGAGTTGGCCTCTACGTCTCCGTGGGACTTTTACATACATCAATAACGTAATTTAACGTATCCTAACCCAACCTAACATCTCGGCACTAATATTTGACAACATTCCTGTCGAGTTGGCCTCTACTTCACCGTGAGACATTCATATACATCAATAACGTAATATAACGTAACCTAACCCAACCTATCATAACGGCGGTAATATTTGACCACATTCTTGGCGAGTTGGCCTCTACGTCTCCGTGGGACTTTTACATACATCAATAACGCAATATTACCCAACCTAACCCAACCTAACATCTCGGCGGTAATATTTGACAACATTCCTGGCGAGTTGGCCTCTGCGTCTCCGTGGGACCTTCATATACATCAATAACGTAATATAACCTAACCTAACCCAACCTAACATCTCGGCGGTAATATTTGACAACATTCCTGGCGAGTTGGCCTCTACGTCTCCGTGGGAATTTTATATACATAAATAACGTAATATAACCTAACCTAACCCAAGCTAACATCTCGGCATTAATATTTGACAACATTCCTGTCGAGTTGGCCTCTACTTCACCGTGGGACCTTCATATACACCAATAACGTAATATAACGTAACCTAACCCAACCTATCATAACGGCGGTAATATTTGACCACATTCCTGGCTAGTTGGCCTCTACGTCTCCGTGGGACTTTTATATGCATGAATTACGTAATTTAACCTAACCTAAACCAACGTAACATCTCGGCGGTAATATTTGACAACATTCCTGGCTTGTTGGCCTCTATGTTTCCGTGGGACCTTTATATACGTCAATAACGTCATATAGCCTAACCTAGCCCAACCTATCATATCGGCGGTAATAATTGACAACATTCCTGGCGAGTTGGCCTCTACGCCTCCGTGGGGCCTTCATATACATCAATAACGTAATATAACCTAACCTAACCCAACCTAACCTTTCGGCGGTATTATTTGACAACGTTCCTGGCGAGTTGGCCTCTACGTCTCCGTGGGACTTTTATATACATCAATAGCGTAATATAACCTAACATAACCCAACCTAACATCTCGGTACCAATATTTGACAACATTCCTGGCGAGTTGGCCTCGACGTCTTCGTGGGAATTTTATACACATCAATAACGTAATATAACCTAACCTAACCCAACCTAACACCTCGGCGGTAATATTTGACAACATTCCTGGCGAGTTGGCCTCTACGTCTCCGTGGGGCCTTCATATACATCAATAACGTAATATAACCTAACCTAACCCAACCTATCATCTCGGCGGTAATATTTGACAACATTCCTGGCGAGTTGGCCTCTACGTCTCCGTGGGGCCTTCATATACATCAATAACGTAATATAACCTAACCTAACACAACCTAACCTTTCGGCGGTATTATTTGACAACGTTCCTGGCGAGTTGGCCTCTACGTCTCCGTGCGACTTTTATATACATCAATAACGTAATATAACGTAACCTAACCCAACCTATCATATCGGCGGTAATAGTTGACTACATTCTTGGCGAGTTGGCCTCTACGTCTCCGTGGGACTTTTACATACATCAATAACGTAATTTAACCTAACCTAATCCAACCCAACCTCTCGGCACTAATATTTGACAACATTCCTGGCGAGTTGGCTTCTACGTCTCCGTGGGGCCTTCATATACATCAATATCGTAATATAACCTAACCTAACCCAACCTATCATCTCGGCGGTAATATTTGACAACATTCCTGGCGAGTTGGCCTCTACGTCTCCGTGGGACCTTCACATATATCAATAACGTAATATAACCTAAACTAACCCAACCTAACCTTTCTGCGCTATTATTTGACAACATTCCTGGCGGGTTGGCTTCTACGTCTCCGTGGGGCCTTTATATACATCAATATCGTAATATAACCTAACCTAACCCAATCTCACATCACGGCGGTAATATTTGACGACATTCCTGGCTTATTGACCTCATGGTTTCCGTGGGACTTTTATATACGTCAATAGCGTAATATAACCTAACCTAACCCAACCTAACATCTCGGCGGTAATATTTGACAACATTCCAGGCGAGTTGGCCTCTACGTCTCCGTGGGACCTTCATATACATCAATAACGTAATATAACCTTACATAACCCAGCCTAACCTTTCGGCGCTATTATTTGACAACATTCCTTGCGAGTTGGCCTCTACTTCTCCGTGGGGCCGTCATATACATCAATAACGTAATATAACATAACCTAACCCAACCTAACATCTCGGCGGTAATATTTGACAACATTCCTGGCGAGTTGGCCTCTACGTCTCCGTGGGACTTTTATATACATCAATAGCGTAATATAACCTAACATAACCCAACCTAACATCTCGGTACCAATATTTGACAACATTCCAGGCGAGTTGGCCTCTACGTCTCCGTGGGGCCTTCATATACATCAATATCGTAATATAACCTAACCTAACCCAACCTATCATCTCGGCGGTAATATTTGACAACATTCCTGGCGAGTTGGCCTCTACGTCTCCGTGGGACCTTCACATATATCAATAACGTAATATAACCTAACCTAACCCAACCTATCATCTCGGCGGTAATATTTGACAACATTCCTGGCGAGTTGGCCTCTACATCTCCGTGGGGCCTTTATATACATCAATATCGTAATATAACCTAACCTAACCCAATCTCACATCACGGCGGTAATATTTGACGACATTCCTGGCTTATTGACCTCATGGTTTCCGTGGGACTTTTATATACGTCAATAGCGTAATATAACCTAACCTAACCCAACCTAACATCTCGGCGGTAATATTTGACAACATTCCAGGCGAGTTGGCCTCTACGTCTCCGTGGGACCTTCATATACACCAATAACGTAATATAACCTAACCTAACCCAACCTAACATCTCGGTACTAATATTTGACAACATTCCTGGCGAGTTGGCCTCTACGTCTACGTGGGACCTTCATATACATCAATAACGTAATATAACATTACATAACCCAACCTAACCTATCGGGGCTATTATTTGACAACATTCCTTGCGAGTTGACCTCTACGTCTCCGTGGGGCCTTCATATACATCAATAACGTAATATAACCTAACCTAACACAACGTATCATCTCGGCGGTAATATTTGACAACATTCCTGGCGAGTAGCCTCCACGTCTCCGTGGGGCCTTCATATACATCAATAACGTAATATAACCTAACCTAACCCAACCTAACCTTTCGGCGGTAATATTTGACGACGTTCCTGGCTAGTTGGCCTCTACGTCTCCGTGGGACCTTTATATACATCAATAACGCAATATAACCTAACCTAACCCAACCTAACTCTCGGCGGTAATATTTGACAACATTCCTGGCGAGTTGGCCTCTACGTCTCCTTGGGGCCTTCATATACATCAAGAACGTAATATAACCTAACCTAACCCAACCTATCATCTCGGCGGTAATATTTGTCAACATTCCTGGCTTGTTGGCCTCTATGTTTCCGTGGGACCTTTATATACATCAATAACTTAATATAACCTAACCTAACCCAACCTAACCTTTCGGCGGTATTATTTGACAACGTTCCTGGCGAGTTGGCCTCTACGTCTCCGTGGGACTTTTATATACATCAATAGCGTAATATAACCTAACATAACCCAACCTAACATCTCGGTACCAATATTTGACAACATTCCTGGCGAGTTGGCCTCGACGTCTTCGTGGGAATTTTATACACATCAATAACGTAATATAACCTAACCTAACCCAACCTAACACCTCGGCGGTAATATTTGACAACATTCCTGGCGAGTTGGCCTCTACGTCTCCGTGGGGCCTTCATATACATCAATAACGTAATATAACCTAACCTAACCCAACCTATCATCTCGGCGGTAATATTTGACAACATTCCTGGCGAGTTGGCCTCTACATCTCCGTGGGGCCTTCATATACGTCAATAGCGTAATATAACCTAACCTAACCCAACCTAACATCTCGGCGGTAATATTTGACAACATTCCTGGCGATTTGGCCTCTACATCTCCGTGGGACCTTCATATACATCAATAACGTAATATAACCTTACATAACCCAGCCTAACCTATCGGCACTAATATTTGACAACATTCCTGGCGAGTTGGCCTCTACGTCTCCGTGCGAATTTTATATACATCAATAACGTAATATAACCTAACCTAACCGAACCTAACATCTCGGCGGTAATATTTGACAACATTCCTGGCGAGTTGGCCTCTACGTCTCCGTGAGAATTTTATATACATCAATAACGTAATATAACCTAACCTAACCCAACCTAACATCTCGGCGGTAATATTTGACAACATTCCTGGCGAGTTGGCCTCTACGTCTCCGTGGGGCCTTCATATACATCAATAACGTAATATAACCTAACCTAACCCAACCTATCATCTCGGCGGTAATATTTGACAACATTCCTGTCGAGTTGGCCTCTACGTCTCCGTGGGACCTTCATATACATCAATAACGTAATATAATCTTACATAACCCAGCCTAACATATCGGCGCTATTATTTGACAACATTCCTTGCGAGTTGACCTCTACGTCTCCGTGGGGCCTTTATATACATCAACAAAGTAATATAACCTAACCTAACCCAACCCAACCTCTCGGCACTAATATTTGACAACATTCCTGGCGAGTTGGCCTCTACGTCTCCGTGGGGCCTTCATATACATCAATAACGTAATATAACCTAACCTAACCCAACCTATCATCTCGGCGGTAATATTTGACAACATTCCTGGCGAGTTGGCCTCTACGTCTACGTGGGACCTTCATATACATCAATAACGTAATATAACATTACATAACCCAGCCTAACCTATCGGGGCTATTATTTGACAACATTCCTTGCGAGTTGACCTCTACGTCTCCGCGGGGCCTTCATATACATCAATAACGTCATATAACCTAACCTAACACAACGTATCATCTCGGCGGTAATATTTGACAACATTCCTGTCGAGTTGGCCTCTACGTCTCCGTGGGGCCTTCATATACATCAATAACGTAATATAACCTAACCTAACCCAACCTAACCTTTCGGCGGTAATATTTGACGACGTTCCTGGCTAGTTGGCCTCTACGTCTCCGTGGGACTTTTATATACATCAATAACGCAATATAACCTAACCTAACCCAACCTAACTCTCGGCGGTAATATTTGACAACATTCCTGGCGAGTTGGCCTCTACGTCTCCTTGGGGCCTTCATATACATCAAGAACGTAATATAACCTAACCTAACCCAACCTATCATCTCGGCGGTAATATTTGACAACATTCCTGGCTTGTTGGCCTCTATGTTTCCGTGGGACCTTTATATACATCAATAACTTAATATAACCTAACCTAACACAACCTAACCTTTCGGCGGTATTATTTGACAACGTTCTTGGCGAGTTGGCCTCTACGTCTCCGTGGGACTTTTATATACATCAATAGCGTAATATAACCTAACATAACCCAACCTAACATCTCGGTACCAATGTTTGACAACATTCCTGGCGAGTTGGCCTCGACGTCTTCGTGGGAATTTTATACACATCAATAACGTAATATAACCTAACCTAACCCAACCTAATATCTCGGCGGTAATATTTGACAACATTCCAGGCGAGTTGGCCTCTACGTCTCCGTGGGACCTTCACATATATCAATAACGTAATATAACCTAAACTAACCCAACCTAACCTTTCTGCGCTATTATTTGACAACATTGCTGGCGGGTTGGCTTCTACGTCTCCGTGGGGCCTTTATATACATCAATATCGTAATATAACCTAACCTAACCCAATCTCACATCACGGCGGTAATATTTGACGACATTCCTGGCTTATTGACCTCATGGTTTCCGTGGGACTTTTATATACGTCAATAGCGTAATATAACCTAACCTAACCCAACCTAACATCTCGGCGGTAATATTTGACAACATTCCAGGCGAGTTGGCCTCTACGTCTCCGTGGGGCCTTCATATAAATCAATATCGTAATATAACCTAACCTAACCCAACCTATCATCTCGGCGGTAATATTTGACAACATTCCTGGCGAGTTGGCCTCTACGTCTCCGTGGGACCTTCATATACATCAATAACGTAATATAACCTTACATAACCCAGCCTAACCTTTCGGCGCTATTATTTGACAACATTCCTTGCGAGTTGGCCTCTACTTCTCCGTGGGGCCGTCATATACATCAATAACGTAATATAACATAACCTAACCCAACCTAACATCTCGGCGGTAATATTTGACAACATTCCTGGCGAGTTGGCCTCTACGTCTCCGTGGGACTTTTATATACATCAATAGCGCAATATAACCTAACATAACCCAACCTAACATCTCGGTACTAATATTTGACAACATTCCTGGCGAGTTGGCCTCTACGTCTCCGTGGGAATTTTATATACATCAATAACGTAATATAACCTAACGTAACCCAACCTATCATCTCGGCGGTAATATTTGACAACATTCCTGGCGAGTTGGCCTCTACCTCTCCGTGGGGCCTTCATATACATCAATATCGTAGTATAACCTCACCTAACCCAACCTATCATCTCGGCGGTAATATTTGACAACATTCCTGGCGAGTTGGCCTCTACGTCTCCGTGGGACCTTCACATATATCAATAACGTAATATAACCTAAACTAACCCAACCTAACCTTTCTGCGCTATTATTTGACAACATTCCTGGCGGGTTGGCCTCTACGTCTCCGTGGGACTTTTATATACATCAATAGCGTAATATAACCTAACATAACCCAACCTAACATCTCGGTACCAATATTTGACAACATTCCAGGCGAGTTGGCCTCTACGTCTCCGTGGGGCCTTCATATACATCAATATCGTAATATAACCTAACCTAACACAACGTATCATCTCGGCGGTAATATTTGACAACATTCCTGGCGAGTTGGCCTCTACGTCTCCGTGGGGCCTTCATATACATCAATAACGTAATATAACCTAACCTAACCCAACCTAACCTTTCGGCGGTAATATTTGACCACGTTCCTGGCTAGTTGGCCTCTACGTCTCCGTGGGACTTTTATATACATCAATAACGCAATATAACCTAACCTAACCCAACCTAACTCTCGGCGGTAATATTTGACAACATTCGTGGCGAGTTGGCCTCTACGTCTCCGTGGGGCCTTCATATACATCAAGAACGTAATATAACCTAACCTAACCCAACCTAACCTTTCTGCGCTATTATTTGACAACATTCCTGGCGGGTTGGCCTCTACGTCTCCGTGGGACTTTTATATACATCAATAGCGTAATATAACCTAACATAACCCAACCTAACATCTCGGTACCAATATTTGACAACATTCCAGGCGAGTTGGCCTCTACGTCTCCGTGGGGCCTTCATATACATCAATAACGTAATATAACCTAACCTAACACAACGTATCATCTCGGCGGTAATATTTGACAACATTCCTGGCGTGTTGGCCTCTACGTCTCCGTGGGGCCTTCATATACATCAATAACGTAATATAACCTAACCTAACCCAAGCTAACATCTCGACATTAATATTTGACAACATTCCTGTCGAGTTGGCCTCCACTTCACCGTGGGACCTTCATATACACCAATAACGTAATATGACGTAACCTAACCCAACCTATCATAACGGCGGTAATATTTGACCACATTCCTGGCTAGTTGGCCTCTACGTCTCCGTGGGACTTTTATATGCATCAATTACGTAATTTAACCTAACCTAAACCAACGTAACATCTCGGCGGTAATATTTGACAACATTCCTGGCTTGTTGGCCTCTATGTTTCCGTGGGACCTTTATATACGTCAATAACGTCATATAGGCTAACCTATCCCAACCTATCATATCGGCGGTAATAATTGACAACATTCCTGGCGAGTTGGCCTCTACGCCTCCGTGGGGCCTTCATATACATCAATAACGTAATATAACCTAACCTAACCCAACCTAACCTTTCGGCGGTATTATTTGACAACGTTCCTGGCGAGTTGGCCTCTACGTTTCCGTGGGACTTTTATATACATCAATAACGTAATATAACGTAACCTAACCCAACCTATCATATCGGCGGTAATAGTTGACCACATTCTTGGCGAGTTGGCCTCTACGTCTCCGTGGGACTTTTACATACATCAATAACGTAATTTAACGTATCCTAACCCAACCTAACATCTCGGCACTAATATTTGACAACATTCCTGTCGAGTTGGCCTCTACTTCACCGTGAGACATTCATATACATCAATAACGTAATATAACGTAACCTAACCCAACCTATCATAACGGCGGTAATATTTGACCACATTCTTGGCGAGTTGGCCTCTACGTCTCCGTGGGACTTTTACATACATCAATAACGCAATATTACCCAACCTAACCCAACCTAACATCTCGGCGGTAATATTTGACAACATTCCTGGCGAGTTGGCCTCTGCGTCTCCGTGGGACCTTCATATACATCAATAACGTAATATAACCTAACCTAACCCAACCTAACATCTCGGCGGTAATATTTGACAACATTCCTGGCGAGTTGGCCTCTACGTCTCCGTGGGAATTTTATATACATAAATAACGTAATATAACCTAACCTAACCCAAGCTAACATCTCGGCATTAATATTTGACAACATTCCTGTCGAGTTGGCCTCTACTTCACCGTGGGACCTTCATATACACCAATAACGTAATATAACGTAACCTAACCCAACCTATCATAACGGCGGTAATATTTGACCACATTCCTGGCTAGTTGGCCTCTACGTCTCCGTGGGACTTTTATATGCATGAATTACGTAATTTAACCTAACCTAAACCAACGTAACATCTCGGCGGTAATATTTGACAACATTCCTGGCTTGTTGGCCTCTATGTTTCCGTGGGACCTTTATATACGTCAATAACGTCATATAGCCTAACCTAGCCCAACCTATCATATCGGCGGTAATAATTGACAACATTCCTGGCGAGTTGGCCTCTACGCCTCCGTGGGGCCTTCATATACATCAATAACGTAATATAACCTAACCTAACCCAACCTAACATCTCGGCGGTAATATTTGACAACATTCCTGGCGAGTTGGCCTCTACGTCTCCGTGGGAATTTTATATACATAAATAACGTAATATAACCTAACCTAACCCAAGCTAACATCTCGGCATTAATATTTGACAACATTCCTGTCGAGTTGGCCTCTACTTCACCGTGGGACCTTCATATACACCAATAACGTAATATAACGTAACCTAACCCAACCTATCATAACGGCGGTAATATTTGACCACATTCCTGGCTAGTTGGCCTCTACGTCTCCGTGGGACTTTTATATGCATGAATTACGTAATTTAACCTAACCTAAACCAACGTAACATCTCGGCGGTAATATTTGACAACATTCCTGGCTTGTTGGCCTCTATGTTTCCGTGGGACCTTTATATACGTCAATAACGTCATATAGCCTAACCTAGCCCAACCTATCATATCGGCGGTAATAATTGACAACATTCCTGGCGAGTTGGCCTCTACGCCTCCGTGGGGCCTTCATATACATCAATAACGTAATATAACCTAACCTAACCCAACCTAACCTTTCGGCGGTATTATTTGACAACGTTCCTGGCGAGTTGGCCTCTACGTCTCCGTGGGACTTTTATATACATCAATAGCGTAATATAACCTAACATAACCCAACCTAACATCTCGGTACCAATATTTGACAACATTCCTGGCGAGTTGGCCTCGACGTCTTCGTGGGAATTTTATACACATCAATAACGTAATATAACCTAACCTAACCCAACCTAACACCTCGGCGGTAATATTTGACAACATTCCTGGCGAGTTGGCCTCTACGTCTCCGTGGGGCCTTCATATACATCAATAACGTAATATAACCTAACCTAACCCAACCTATCATCTCGGCGGTAATATTTGACAACATTCCTGGCGAGTTGGCCTCTACGTCTCCGTGGGGCCTTCATATACATCAATAACGTAATATAACCTAACCTAACACAACCTAACCTTTCGGCGGTATTATTTGACAACGTTCCTGGCGAGTTGGCCTCTACGTCTCCGTGCGACTTTTATATACATCAATAACGTAATATAACGTAACCTAACCCAACCTATCATATCGGCGGTAATAGTTGACTACATTCTTGGCGAGTTGGCCTCTACGTCTCCGTGGGACTTTTACATACATCAATAACGTAATTTAACCTAACCTAATCCAACCCAACCTCTCGGCACTAATATTTGACAACATTCCTGGCGAGTTGGCTTCTACGTCTCCGTGGGGCCTTCATATACATCAATATCGTAATATAACCTAACCTAACCCAACCTATCATCTCGGCGGTAATATTTGACAACATTCCTGGCGAGTTGGCCTCTACGTCTCCGTGGGACCTTCACATATATCAATAACGTAATATAACCTAAACTAACCCAACCTAACCTTTCTGCGCTATTATTTGACAACATTCCTGGCGGGTTGGCTTCTACGTCTCCGTGGGGCCTTTATATACATCAATATCGTAATATAACCTAACCTAACCCAATCTCACATCACGGCGGTAATATTTGACGACATTCCTGGCTTATTGACCTCATGGTTTCCGTGGGACTTTTATATACGTCAATAGCGTAATATAACCTAACCTAACCCAACCTAACATCTCGGCGGTAATATTTGACAACATTCCAGGCGAGTTGGCCTCTACGTCTCCGTGGGACCTTCATATACACCAATAACGTAATATAACCTAACCTAACCCAACCTAACATCTCGGTACTAATATTTGACAACATTCCTGGCGAGTTGGCCTCTACGTCTACGTGGGACCTTCATATACATCAATAACGTAATATAACATTACATAACACAACCTAACCTATCGGGGCTATTATTTGACAACATTCCTTGCGAGTTGACCTCTACGTCTCCGTGGGGCCTTCATATACATCAATAACGTAATATAACCTAACCTAACACAACGTATCATCTCGGCGGTAATATTTGACAACATTCCTGGCGAGTTGGCCTCCACGTCTCCGTGGGGCCTTCATATACATCAATAACGTAATATAACCTAACCTAACACAACCTAACCTTTCGGCGGTAATATTTGACGACGTTCCTGGCTAGTTGGCCTCTACGTCTCCGTGGGACCTTTATATACATCAATAACGCAATATAACCTAACCTAACCCAACCTAACTCTCGGCGGTAATATTTGACAACATTCCTGGCGAGTTGGCCTCTACGTCTCCTTGGGGCCTTCATATACATCAAGAACGTAATATAACCTAACCTAACCCAACCTATCATCTCGGCGGTAATATTTGACAACATTCCTGGCTTGTTGGCCTCTATGTTTCCGTGGGACCTTTATATACATCAATAACTTAATATAACCTAACCTAACCCAACCTAACCTTTCGGCGGTATTATTTGACAACGTTCCTGGCGAGTTGGCCTCTACGTCTCCGTGGGACTTTTATATACATCAATAGCGTAATATAACCTAACATAACCCAACCTAACATCTCGGTACCAATATTTGACAACATTCCTGGCGAGTTGGCCTCGACGTCTTCGTGGGAATTTTATACACATCAATAACGTAATATAACCTAACCTAACCCAACCTAACACCTCGGCGGTAATATTTGACAACATTCCTGGCGAGTTGGCCTCTACGTCTCCGTGGGGCCTTCATATACATCAATAACGTAATATAACCTAACCTAACCCAACCTATCATCTCGGCGGTAATATTTGACAACATTCCTGGCGAGTTGGCCTCTACATCTCCGTGGGGCCTTCATATACGTCAATAGCGTAATATAACCTAACCTAACCCAACCTAACATCTCGGCGGTAATATTTGACAACATTCCTGGCGATTTGGCCTCTACATCTCCGTGGGACCTTCATATACATCAATAACGTAATATAACCTTACATAACCCAGCCTAACCTATCGGCACTAATATTTGACAACATTCCTGGCGAGTTGGCCTCTACGTCTCCGTGCGAATTTTATATACATCAATAACGTAATATAACCTAACCTAACCCAACCTAACATCTCGGCGGTAATATTTGACAACATTCCTGGCGAGTTGGCCTCTACGTCTCCGTGAGAATTTTATATACATCAATAACGTAATATAACCTAACCTAACCCAACCTAACATCTCGGCGGTAATATTTGACAACATTCCTGGCGAGTTGGCCTCTACGTCTCCGTGGGGCCTTCATATACATCAATAACGTAATATAACCTAACCTAACCCAACCTATCATCTCGGCGGTAATATTTGACAACATTCCTGTCGAGTTGGCCTCTACGTCTCCGTGGGACCTTCATATACATCAATAACGTAATATAATCTTACATAACACAGCCTAACATATCGGCGCTATTATTTGACAACATTCCTTGCGAGTTGACCTCTACGTCTCCGTGGGGCCTTTATATACATCAACAAAGTAATATAACCTAACCTAACCCAACCCAACCTCTCGGCACTAATATTTGACAACATTCCTGGCGAGTTGGCCTCTACGTCTCCGTGGGGCCTTCATATACATCAATAACGTAATATAACCTAACCTAACCCAACCTATCATCTCGGCGGTAATATTTGACAACATTCCTGGCGAGTTGGCCTCTACGTCTACGTGGGACCTTCATATACATCAATAACGTAATATAACATTACATAACCCAGCCTAACCTATCGGGGCTATTATTTGACAACATTCCTTGCGAGTTGACCTCTACGTCTCCGCGGGGCCTTCATATACATCAATAACGTCATATAACCTAACCTAACACAACGTATCATCTCGGCGGTAATATTTGACAACATTCCTGTCGAGTTGGCCTCTACGTCTCCGTGGGGCCTTCATATACATCAATAACGTAATATAACCTAACCTAACCCAACCTAACCTTTCAGCGGTAATATTTGACGACGTTCCTGGCTAGTTGGCCTCTACGTCTCCGTGGGACTTTTATATACATCAATAACGCAATATAACCTAACCTAACCCAACCTAACTCTCGGCGGTAATATTTGACAACATTCCTGGCGAGTTGGCCTCTACGTCTCCTTGGGGCCTTCATATACATCAAGAACGTAATATAACCTAACCTAACCCAACCTATCATCTCGGCGGTAATATTTGACAACATTCCTGGCTTGTTGGCCTCTATGTTTCCGTGGGACCTTTATATACATCAATAACTTAATATAACCTAACCTAACACAACCTAACCTTTCGGCGGTATTATTTGACAACGTTCTTGGCGAGTTGGCCTCTACGTCTCCGTGGGACTTTTATATACATCAATAGCGTAATATAACCTAACATAACCCAACCTAACATCTCGGTACCAATGTTTGACAACATTCCTGGCGAGTTGGCCTCGACGTCTTCGTGGGAATTTTATACACATCAATAACGTAATATAACCTAACCTAACCCAACCTAATATCTCGGCGGTAATATTTGACAACATTCCAGGCGAGTTGGCCTCTACGTCTCCGTGGGACCTTCACATATATCAATAACGTAATATAACCTAAACTAACCCAACCTAACCTTTCTGCGCTATTATTTGACAACATTGCTGGCGGGTTGGCTTCTACGTCTTCGTGGGGCCTTTATATACATCAATATCGTAATATAACCTAACCTAACCCAATCTCACATCACGGCGGTAATATTTGACGACATTCCTGGCTTATTGACCTCATGGTTTCCGTGGGACTTTTATATACGTCAATAGCGTAATATAACCTAACCTAACCCAACCTAACATCTCGGCGGTAATATTTGACAACATTCCAGGCGAGTTGGCCTCTACGTCTCCGTGGGGCCTTCATATAAATCAATATCGTAATATAACCTAACCTAACCCAACCTATCATCTCGGCGGTAATATTTGACAACATTCCTGGCGAGTTGGCCTCTACGTCTCCGTGGGACCTTCATATACATCAATAACGTAATATAACCTTACATAACCCAGCCTAACCTTTCGGCGCTATTATTTGACAACATTCCTTGCGAGTTGGCCTCTACTTCTCCGTGGGGCCGTCATATACATCAATAACGTAATATAACATAACCTAACCCAACCTAACATCTCGGCGGTAATATTTGACAACATTCCTGGCGAGTTGGCCTCTACGTCTCCGTGGGACTTTTATATACATCAATAGCGTAATATAACCTAACATAACCCAACCTAACATCTCGGTACTAATATTTGACAACATTCCTGGCGAGTTGGCCTCTACGTCTCCGTGGGAATTTTATATACATCAATAACGTAATATAACCTAACGTAACCCAACCTATCATCTCGGCGGTAATATTTGACAACATTCCTGGCGAGTTGGCCTCTACCTCTCCGTGGGGCCTTCATATACATCAATATCGTAGTATAACCTAACCTAACCCAACCTATCATCTCGGCGGTAATATTTGACAACATTCCTGGCGAGTTGGCCTCTACGTCTCCGTGGGACCTTCACATATATCAATAACGTAATATAACCTAAACTAACCCAACCTAACCTTTCTGCGCTATTATTTGACAACATTCCTGGCGGGTTGGCCTCTACGTCTCCGTGGGACTTTTATATACATCAATAGCGTAATATAACCTAACATAACCCAACCTAACATCTCGGTACCAATATTTGACAACATTCCAGGCGAGTTGGCCTCTACGTCTCCGTGGGGCCTTCATATACATCAATATCGTAATATAACCTAACCTAACACAACGTATCATCTCGGCGGTAATATTTGACAACATTCCTGGCGAGTTGGCCTCTACGTCTCCGTGGGGCCTTCATATACATCAATAACGTAATATAACCTAACCTAACCCAACCTAACCTTTCGGCGGTAATATTTGACCACGTTCCTGGCTAGTTGGCCTCTACGTCTCCGTGGGACTTTTATATACATCAATAACGCAATATAACCTAACCTAACCCAACCTAACTCTCGGCGGTAATATTTGACAACATTCGTGGCGAGTTGGCCTCTACGTCTCCGTGGGGCCTTCATATACATCAAGAACGTAATATAACCTAACCTAACCCAACCTATCATCTCGGCGGTAATATTTGACAACATTCCTGGCTTGTTGGCCTCTATGTTTCCGTGGGACCTTTATATACATCAATAACTTAATATAACCTAACCTAACCCAACCTAACCTTTCGGCGGTATTATTTGACAACCTTCCTGGCGAGTTGGCCTCTACGTCTCCGTGGGACTTTTATATACATCAATAGCGTAATATAACCTAACATAACCCAACCTAACATCTCGGTACCAATATTTGACAACATCCCTGGCGAGTTGGCCTCGACGTCTTCGTGGGAATTTTATACACATCAATAACGTAATATAACCTAACCTAACCCAACCTAATATCTCGGCGGTAATATTTGACAACATTCCAGGCGAGTTGGCCTCTACGTCTCCATGGGGCCTTCATATACATCAATATCGTAATATAACCTAACCTAACCCAACCTAACATCTCGGTACTAATATTTGACAACATTCCTGGCGAGTTGGCCTCTACGTCTACGTGGGACCTTCATATACATCAATAACGTAATATAACATTATATAACCCAGCCTAACCTATCGGGGCTATTATTTGACAACATTCCTTGCGAGTTGACCTCTACGTCTCCGTGGGGCCTTCATATACATCAATAACGTAATATAACCTAACCTAACACAACGTATCATCTCGGCGGTAATATTTGAGACCATTCCTGGCGAGTTGGCATCTACGTCTCCGTGGGGCCTTCATATACATCAATAACGTAATATAACCTAACCTAACCCAACCTAACCTTTCGGCGGTATTATTTGACAACGTTCCTGGCGAGTTGGCCTCTACGTCTCCGTGGGACTTTTATATACATCAATAACGTAATATAACGTAACCTAACCCAACCTATCATATCGGCGGTAATAGTTGACTACATTCTTGGCGAGTTGGGCTCTACGTCTCCGTGGGACTTTTACATACATCAATAACGTAATTTAACCTAACCTAAACCAACGTAACATCTCGGCGGTAATATTTGACAACATTCCTGGCTTGTTGGCCTCTATGTTTCCGTGGGACCTTTATATACATCAATAACTTAATATAACCTAACCTAACCCAACCTAACCTTTCGGCGGTATTATTTGACAACGTTCCTGGCGAGTTTACCTCTACGTCTCCGTGGGGCCTTTATATACATCAGTAACGTTATATAACCTCACCTAATCCAACCCAACCTCTCGGCACTAATATTTGACAACATACCTGGCGAGTTGGCTTCTACGTCTCCGTGGGGCTTTTATATACATCAATAACGTAATATAACGTAACCTAACCCAACATAACGTCTCGGAGGTAATATTTAACCACATTCCTGGCTTGTTGGCCTCTACGTATCCGTGGGACATTTATATACATCAATAACTTAATATAACCTAACCTAACCCAACTTAACCTTTCGGCGGTATTATTTGACAACGTTCCTGGCGAGTTGGCACCTACGTCTCCGTGGGACCTTCATATACATCAATAACGTAATATAACCTAACCTATCCCAACCTAACTTCTCGGCGGTAATATTTGACAACATTCCTTGCGAGTTGGCCTCTACGTCTCCGTGGGGCCGTCATATACATCAATAACGTAATATAACATAACCTAACCCAACCTAACATCTCGGTACTAATATTTGACAACATTCCTGGCGAGTTGGCCTCTACGTCTACGTGGGACCTTCATATACATCAATAACGTAATATAACATTACATAACCCAGCCTAACCTATCGGGGCTATTATTTGACAACATTCCTTGCGAGTTGACCTCTACGTCTCCGTCGGGCCTTCATATACATCAATAACGTAATATAACCTAACCTAACACAACGTATCATCTCGGCGGTAATATTTGACAACATTCCTGGCGTGTTGGCCTCTACGTCTCCGTGGGGCCTTCATATACATCAATAACGTAATATAACCTAACCTAACCCAAGCTAACATCTCGACATTAATATTTGACAACATTCCTGTCGAGTTGGCCTCCACTTCACCGTGGGACCTTCATATACACCAATAACGTAATATAACGTAACCTAACCCAACCTATCATAACGGCGGTAATATTTGACCACATTCCTGGCTAGTTGGCCTCTACGTCTCCGTGGGACTTTTATATGCATCAATTACGTAATTTAACCTAACCTAAACCAACGTAACATCTCGGCGGTAATATTTGACAACATTCCTGGCTTGTTGGCCTCTATGTTTCCGTGGGACCTTTATATACGTCAATAACGTCATATAGGCTAACCTATCCCAACCTATCATATCGGCGGTAATAATTGACAACATTCCTGGCGAGTTGGCCTCTACGCCTTCGTGGGGCCTTCATATACATCAATAACGTAATATAACCTAACCTAACCCAACCTAACCTTTCGGCGGTATTATTTGACAACGTTCCTGGCGAGTTGGCCTCTACGTTTCCGTGGGACTTTTATATACATCAATAACGTAATATAACGTAACCTAACCCAACCTATCATATCGGCGGTAATAGTTGACCACATTCTTGGCGAGTTGGCCTCTACGTCTCCGTGGGACTTTTACATACATCAATAACGTAATTTAACGTATCCTAACCCAACCTAACATCTCGGCACTAATATTTGACAACATTCCTGTCGAGTTGGCCTCTACTTCACCGTGAGACATTCATATACATCAATAACGTAATATAACGTAACCTAACCCAACCTATCATAACGGCGGTAATATTTGACCACATTCTTGGCGAGTTGGCCTCTACGTCTCCGTGGGACTTTTACATACATCAATAACGCAATATTACCCAACTTAACCCAACCTAACATCTCGGCGGTAATATTTGACAACATTCCTGGCGAGTTGGCCTCTGCGTCTCCGTGGGACCTTCATATACATCAATAACGTAATATAACCTAACCTAACCCAACCTAACATCTCGGCGGTAATATTTGATAACATTCCTGGCGAGTTGGCCTCTACGTCTCCGTGGGGCCTTCATATACATCAATAACGTAATATAACCTAACCTAACCCAACCTATCATCTCGGCGGTAATATTTGACAACATTCCTGGCGAGTTGGCCTCTACGTCTCCGTGGGACCTTCATATACATCAATAACGTAATATAACCTTACATAACCCAGCCTAACCTAACGGCGCTATTATTTGACAACATTCCTAGCGAGTTGACCTCTACGTCTCCGTGGGGCCTTCATATACATCAATAACGTAATATAACCTAACCTAACCCAACCTAACATCTCGGCGGTAATATTTGACAACATTCCTGGCGAGTTGGCCTCTACGTCTCCGTGGGAATTTTATATACATAAATAACGTAATATAACCTAACCTAACCCAAGCTAACATCTCGGCATTAATATTTGACAACATTCCTGTCGAGTTGGCCTCTACTTCACCGTGGGACCTTCATATACACCAATAACGTAATATAACGTAACCTAACCCAACCTATCATAACGGCGGTAATATTTGACCACATTCCTGGCTAGTTGGCCTCTACGTCTCCGTGGGACTTTTATATACATCAATAACGTAATATAACGTAACCTAACCCAACCTATCATATCGGCGGTAATAGTTGACCACATTCTTGGCGAGTTGGCCTCTACGTCTCCGTGGGACTTTTACATACATCAATAACGTAATTTAACGTATCCTAACCCAACCTAACATCTCGGCACTAATATTTGACAACATTCCTGTCGAGTTGGCCTCTACTTCACCGTGAGACATTCATATACATCAATAACGTAATATAACGTAACCTAACCCAACCTATCATAACGGCGGTAATATTTGACCACATTCTTGGCGAGTTGGCCTCTACGTCTCCGTGGGACTTTTACATACATCAATAACGCAATATTACCCAACCTAACCCAACCTAACATCTCGGCGGTAATATTTGACAACATTCCTGGCGAGTTGGCCTCTGCGTCTCCGTGGGACCTTCATATACATCAATAACGTAATATAACCTAACCTAACCCAACCTAACATCTCGGCGGTAATATTTGATAACATTCCTGGCGAGTTGGCCTCTACGTCTCCGTGGGGCCTTCATATACATCAATAACGTAATATAACCTAACCTAACCCAACCTATCATCTCGGCGGTAATATTTGACAACATTCCTGGCGAGTTGGCCTCTACGTCTCCGTGGGACCTTCATATACATCAATAACGTAATATAACCTTACATAACCCAGCCTAACCTAACGGCGCTATTATTTGACAACATTCCTAGCGA